>ML133471.1:2020000-2276379 GCA_003864495.1 Nemopilema nomurai | reverse complement strand
GCATCTTTCATTAAAGATTTCAGTCTTTGTGATATGCGGTGAGCAAACTGCTTATGAAGCTTTTCCACAAGAGCCAATTGCACTTTTCTTTCAGTGTGGTTTGATTGGACTTGAAGGCAGGATTCAACTGGTAACTCATGCTGATGTAGAGGAACACAGTTATGTCCTGAGCTTATGCACTGTAGATCAACTTCATGTCCAAAAATTGTTGCACTGTCATTTTCCAGATCTAGTTCTACTTTAGCAGCTTTTATTGAATCCTCACTCAAGAGTAATGAAATGTCACTCTCAACAACATCTGTCACAATTTTAAAATTGACAACTGCTAAAGAACATGGAATTGTCCTTTGGACTGTAACTAACACCCACCTCCAAATCTGAAAGTTCTATTGCTGTTCTGCTGGGCAACCTGTGACACTTTATCATCACTCAGTGAGTCCAAATAGCCATTCTTCACCCGCAACAGTAGAACTACATGCACTACAAGAACTGCCGAATACATGCACTCTGCCACTAAAACTTGCACTGTGACTTGA
The DNA here is from genome assembly GCA_003864495.1 of Nemopilema nomurai. Classification (NCBI taxonomy): domain Eukaryota; kingdom Metazoa; phylum Cnidaria; class Scyphozoa; order Rhizostomeae; family Rhizostomatidae; genus Nemopilema; species Nemopilema nomurai. Next base: position 2,275,843 of record ML133471.1, on the reverse strand, counting down.
TTTCAAGTAAACAAAACTGCCTCCTCAAAAGCTGCTTTTCTCGCTTTAGTTTCATATGAATTTGGACAGTCCTTCTTTAAGTGTCTTATTAACCGACAACTCCTTTAACCCGCTTGGTCCTTAATTCATTATAGCCAGCAGCCGACCTCCCCTTTCCTTTACCTGGAATGCCAGTACTTCGACTATAGGCACTTTGCTGTATATTCTGAGGATGAAAGCTCCGCTTCCTTGCCCAATTAAAGCTACTTTGTGAGTAACCTTTTGTGAATAAGTCTTCCTGGTTTTGATCTGTTTCTTGATAACTTTAAGTAACATATGCCGGCTCAACCTTAATAGCACTATGAGAAATGGTCTCCTTGGCCAGAGATTGTTTTCCAAAAAACCTTAAAGCACTGCCCATCTGTTTTAATAAATCGGCTGTCTGTTTATAATCCACTCCTGTAAGAACCAACTGACCGGCTTTCTGGTCTAATTCTGCTCCCTCTAGAAGCCTGAATGCACGAAATGCTTCAGGAATCTCCATTTGAATTTGTTTGTTCTATTCTAAAGCTTTTCAAAATCCATTACATAAACATCCATCAACATGTCAGCCTTTCGGCCGAATCGGTCAAAGTCAAAGAATGTTTCATATGCATCAGATAATTCATCCTTCTTAAATATTTGATCCATGTAAGTGATTAGTTTGGTATTGCCATCTGCGACTTTCAAATCATCAATCGTCACAACACTAAACACTTTATCTCTTATCCCACTTCCATCATTCTCAGGCAAAGATAATGCAACTGCCAAGCCTTGTTTATTCTCTGTAAGATCTGTTAGCTCCTTCCAGGCATTTATCTCTTCAATCCATCTACTGTAAGTTTATTATCAATATCGAACACCGGCGGTGTTTTAAAAGCTGCCGCCATTTTGAAATTCTCTCACGCTGAATCCAACTCTGATAATCCGCCGATCCGCCGATTTTCTGTACTGTGTAACAGTTCTCATTTAAAAACATACACTTTCTTCCATCTATAAACGCTTTGCTAACTTTCATTTTGCACAACTACCCTCTGCTACCACGAAAAGATGACACCATAATGAAACACATGTTTATGCATTTAGGCACTCTTCCAAGCCAACCCCTATTCAATACGAGGCTACTAACATGAAATATGACAGTTTAACATTATGCCTAAGTTAAGTTTGGTTCTTTGTTAAGAAATGATCTTGCAAGTTTGTAACTTTGATTCAGGTATGAAGATCATTGTTTGCCATCTCTCATAAAGTGCACATACGCAACTTTTCATTAAGTTTTTCATAAAGTGCTTATACTGGGTAGAATGTCGACTATACAAACTGCATCCACTATTGCCATATTGAAATATTTTGGGAATTTAATTAGGTGGAAAGATGGGAACTCGACAGGGGAGATTATGTTATTTAGCAAAGAGAGGAAACATCTCAGAGAATGTCCATAAAACTGATTGAAGTTAATACCTGAGAATTATCCTTCACCTCTGCTTGCCAAGGTAATCATAGCTATAAACGTTGTCCTACGCTGAGAAAGGGAAAAAGTAAGGCTGTAACTACCAACACAAATGTAGGCAACAGTTCTCCCCAAAGAACGTGAGTGTTACCAACAAAATGTTACAAATAAAAAAAATTGATTTGGGCGATCAAGGGCAAGGGACAAAAGAAAGACAAGTAGATAAACGAACTAGAACGAAATTTAAAAGCCTGCTTTCGAAAAACACTCGGAAAGCCCCTAGTACTCACCTAATGGCAATTGCAAAACTGGAAGAAAGGCTTCGTTATTTACAAATAATTTGACAGGGCCAGTAATATCACACTATTCATTGATCCGAAGAATAAAGGGCGATGATTAGCACAGTTTCAGGATGCCTAAGTTCTTGTCCTGTTTGTAATTATGGTTCACTGTTCAGTGATAAATACCGACAATTGCCCGTCGTATCTGTACACAGTAAATAGGCAACTCGACAGGTCTAAAGATGTACATTAACAAGTATATCGGAAATAAGTATACAGAAAATATTTCACCTTTATAACATCTCACTTATTGAACTTAATCATCCTGTTTTTCCGTCTTTAGTTCAGTTGGCGGATGGTGAGGATGGACTCCAAGGGACGGAAATGGATAATTTTGGAAAAATTTTCATCCGGAAAAAGCAGTGAGTGGTTTGGCTCACTAGCGCGCTTTGATTTTTTTATATTGTTGTTTTGCTTATTATAAGTATTAGTGGTAGTTTGTTTCCTACCTGTTTCGCATGACGGTGTTCCATCACCATTCATCGCTTGAAGTGGGGTAGGGGCGATGAGAAACGTCGTTTCAGGTGCCTTAGGTTGTTGTGTTTTTGTAATCACAATCCCCAGTTCAATGTTTAGTACCGACTATGGCCCCTCGGTCAGTACAGAAGAACATTGAATAGGTATCGTAGGACGGTTATGCGATACCAAGTGGGAGAGTTTTTACCAATAAACCAATAATTTGGAGCAACTACATGTATCATAGTGTTAAGTAGTAGCTTGGGTAGTTTGTTTCCTACCTGTTTCGCATGACGGTGTTCCATCACCATTCATCGCCTTGAAGTGGGGCATAGGGCGATGAGAAACGTCGTTTCAGGTGCCTTAGGTTGTTGTGTTTTTGTAATCACAATCCCCAGTTCATTGTTTAGTACCGACTATGGCCCCTCGGTCAGTACAGAAGAACATTGAATAGGTATCGTAGGGCGGTTATGCGATACCAAGTGGGAGAGTTTTTACCAATAAACCAATAATTTGGAGCAACTACATGTATCATAGTGATCAGTAGTAACTTGGGTAGTTTGTTTCCGACCTGTTTCGCATGACGGTGTTCCATCACCATTCATCGCCTTGAAGTGGGGCATAGGGGCGATGAGAAACGTCGTTTCAGGTGCCTTAGGTTGTTGTGTTTTTGTAATCACAATCCCCAGTTCATTGTTTAGTACCGACTTGGCCCCTCGGTCAGTACAGAAGAACATTGAATAGGTATCGTAGGGCGGTTATGCGATACCAAGTGGGAGAGTTTTTACCAATAAACCAATAATTTGGAGCAACTACATGTATCATAGTGTCAGTAACTTGGGTAGTTTGTTTCCTACCTGTTTCGCATGACGGTGTTCCATCACCATTCATCGCCTTGAAGTGGGGCATAGGGGCGATGAGAAACGTCGTTTCAGGTGCCTTAGGTTGTTGTGTTTTTGTAATCACAATCCCCAGTTCATTGTTTAGTACCGACTTTGGCCCCTCGGTCAGTACAGAAGAACATTGAATAGGTATCGTAGGGCGGTTATGCGATACCAAGTGGGAGAGTTTTTACCAATAAACCAATAATTTGGAGCAACTACATGTATCATAGTGATCAGTAGTAACTTGGGTAGTTTGTTTCCTACCTGTTTCGCATGACGGTGTTCCATCACCATTCATCGCCTTGAAGTGGGGCATAGGGGCGATGAGAAACGTCGTTTCAGGTGCCTTAGGTTGTTGTGTTTTTGTAATCACAATCCCCAGTTCATTGTTTAGTACCGACTTGGCCCCTCGGTCAGTACAGAAGAACATTGAATAGGTATCGTAGGGCGGTTATGCGATACCAAGTGGGAGAGTTTTTACCAATAAACCAATAATTTGGAGCAACTACATGTATCATAGTGATCAGTAGTAACTTGGGTAGTTTGTTTCCTACCTGTTTCGCATGACGGTGTTCCATCACCATTCATCGCCTTGAAGTGGGGCATAGGGGCGATGAGAAACGTCGTTTCAGGTGCCTTAGGTTGTTGTGTTTTTGTAATCACAATCCCCAGTTCATTGTTTAGTACCGACTATGGCCCCTCGGTCAGTACAGAAGAACATTGAATAGGTATCGTAGGGCGGTTATGCGATACCAAGTGGGAGAGTTTTTACCAATAAACCAATAATTTGGAGCAACTACATGTATCATAGTGTAGTAGCTTGGGTAGTTTGTTTCCTACCTGTTTCGCATGACGGTGTTCCATCACCATTCATCGCCTTGAAGTGGGGCATAGGGGCGATGAGAAACGTCGTTTCAGGTGCCTTAGGTTGTTGTGTTTTTGTAATCACAATCCCCAGTTCATTGTTTAGTACCGACTTGGCCCCTCGGTCAGTACAGAAGAACATTGAATAGGTATCGTAGGGCGGTTATGCGATACCAAGTGGGAGAGTTTTTACCAATAAACCAATAATTTGGAGCAACTACATGTATCATAGTGTAGTAGCTTGGGTAGTTTGTTTCCTACCTGTTTCGCATGACGGTGTTCCATCACCATTCATCGCCTTGAAGTGGGGCATAGGGGCGATGAGAAACGTCGTTTCAGGTGCCTTAGGTTGTTGTGTTTTTGTAATCACAATCCCCAGTTCATTGTTTAGTACCGACTTGGCCCCTCGGTCAGTACAGAAGAACATTGAATAGGTATCGTAGGGCGGTTATGCGATACCAAGTGGGAGAGTTTTTACCAATAAACCAATAATTTGGAGCAACTACATGTATCATAGTGATCAGTAGCTTGGGTAGTTTGTTTCCTACCTGTTTCGCATGACGGTGTTCCATCACCATTCATCGCCTTGAAGTGGGGCATAGGGGCGATGAGAAACGTCGTTTCAGGTGCCTTAGGTTGTTGTGTTTTTGTAATCACAATCCCCAGTTCATTGTTTAGTACCGACTATGGCCCCTCGGTCAGTACAGAAGAACATTGAATAGGTATCGTAGGGCGGTTATGCGATACCAAGTGGGAGAGTTTTTACCAATAAACCAATAATTTGGAGCAACACATGTATCATAGTGTAGTAGCTTGGGTAGTTTGTTTCCTACCTGTTTCGCATGACGGTGTTCCATCACCATTCATCGCCTTGAAGTGGGGCATAGGGGCGATGAGAAACGTCGTTTCAGGTGCTTTAGGTTGTTGTGTTATTTGTAATCACAGTTCCCCGTTCAACGGTTTAGTATGACCATAGCCCATTGGCTCTGTACGCAGCAGCTTTGAATAGGCGTATCTCGAACGAGGTCTAGGGATATTCACGGGGACTAACTTCGCAATTTAACCAATAATTTGGAACGACTACAAATAAAATAAAAGATATTTTATTCATAATTAGAGTAATGATTAAAGTAATTGTAAATGGTAATTTAAGTAGTTTGTTTCCTACCTGTTTCGCATGACGGTGTTCCATCACCATTCATCACCTTGAATTAGGGCATAGGGGTGATGAGAAACGTCGTTTCAGGTGCCTTAGGTTATTGTGTTATTTGTGATCACAGTCCCCCGTTCAACGCTCTAGTATGACCTCAGCCCATTGGCTCTGTACGCAGTAGCTTTGAATAGGCGTATCTCGAACGAGAGATCCATGGGGAAATGCGATTTTTACGAATTAACCAATGATTAGAAATGACTACACCTAGTGTTACTGATATGTTTGATTTTCCTTATGCTCCCTCTGTCTTCCGAGGCTAAGGGTTACGTTTCTTCAATTTAAGCATAGTTGGGGATTCAGGACGACGGTTGGAAAGGGATGCTGAGGCTTTTCAGGACGATTTACAACTTCTTCTAACCTGAGAGAGGTGGTAAGTAGCCAAGAAATTTTTTTTCGTGGTATTCTTTCTTGGCCCCTATCATTGGTAAAAGTTGCAAGTAGCTCATGCTTTCAGTTGTCCTCACTCTTCACATGCGTCTTAATTTTTCACTTGTGTTAGGGTATTTGGATGTTGATAAACGCTTTTCAGGTACCTTAGGCTGTTTTTATCCTTAATCACCTTCCTCTTTCAATGTTCAATGCTTAGTTTCACGAATCATGTCATTTCGCAGACAATGGGTTGAGTGGGAAGAGGTTGCAGTTCAGACAATGTTTTGGAACAATCAAAAGAATCAAAAGTACTCTTTCTTATTGCTTGGAGCCAAGGGAAGTCGATGCAAAGACGTTTGAGAGCTATTGTTTCCTAAACCAGGTACTGATAAGATTTTGGCACTTTTTTACTATAATTATTGTATATTTAGCCGTGTCTTTGTTTAATTTCTTTGACTTGAGATCTCCTTCCTTGGATTTATAAAGAAAGACATTGGATATTGAAAGGAAAAGCATTATTTTTGAAACGGAAAATGTAAAGACATATATCCATTCTGTTTTGTTATGATGGCGAAAGTTTCAACCTCAAGCTGTGAAAGCCAGTGACATTACAAGGAAGCAATGATCAGTACACATTGGTTGTGAACACAGAAAGGCAAAACGAAACCTTCTACACCGTAACCCTGTAAAAAGTCTCGCAAAATCAACTTAATCTTAGAAAGATCTTCTACTTTTTATTAAAGCTCTAATCATTTTGCACCTCTTTTCTCTTTAGATGTGGGTGGGTCATTTGACGGTACCATGGCCAGCATATTTAAATAAATAACTAGCAACAAGAACGAAAATAGAAAGACTGCATTTGTGGCTAAGGTTTGGGAGACCCCATTGGAGAAGAAGACAAAGAGGCTTTTTATCTGTACCAGGTAAGTCCTGTCTTCTCACTTCTTTATGTTGCAGTTTTGACACGGCAAAAAAGACATTCTACAATCCTAGATGAGATGTTGCGTACGAGGAGCAGTATAAAATGTGAACAGCAACAGGGACGCATGCAATGTGCAAAGTTTGTAGATATTGAGCTTGCAAAAAGGAAAATCGAGCTTTTAGAAGTTGTAACTTACAGGATTAGCCAAAAAGAATTTAATTGCACAGGGTTGTATGTTAAAGCAATTTATGAAACTATAATTTTGATGTAGTCAGCAACTAGTGGTTTTTCCAATGCTTCAAAACTTCACGATCAATCTCTGATTTGATTACATTTTCAAGATATGAATGTCACCAATTTGTAGATCATTTATATTTTGAATTCTTAAGTCCCCACAAACACTTTCAAGTTTCAAAATCTGGTATTTGTAGTTTATTTGGTATCATTTTCGCAGGAAAATGTGTAGAACCACGAAGAGCTTCATACTATCTTTCGATGGCTTAGTCTATCTGTAATCTTTTCTTTCCATCAGGATAAAACTCAATTAGTGTTTTTTCTAACCAATTTGTTTTAATTCTAGAAAATGTTCCTCACATGGTTGTGAACGGAAAAGAGCCTGTGAAAATTGGCCAACGAAAGACAAGAGACAGAAATGAGAAATTCTGTTCATTAAACGAAGCAAAACACGATCCATGTACATGAATCAAATTACAACCCTCTACCAATGTGCATACCTCATCCTGGTTGCAACCAAAAAGTAAGAATTGCTGCTTTGTACTCATTCTATCCCCTTGGTGTCATAGTGCTTACGGCGAAAATTGTGACTAGAACGCATTTTACGAATGTACCATTCCATCCTCTTGATAAAAAGGTAGCGAAATATGCTTTTAGTTAAGCCAAATATCTGCGAGGAGAACTTGATGGCCTCTTCGACGGGAACCTGATGATCGATGAGTCGTTCCAATTAACGTTAAGTGTGGCAGTCACCTTGAAATCATAGTGAGAACTATCTTTTATACAGTAAGAGTTAAACTGAAATTTATTGTACCATCAACCTAGGCTTCATTGCTGATGTAAGAATGCTACCTGTACTTGCTCTTCTATTGAAATATGCCTATAGCTTTGTGAATTATTTTCATAAAATGCGATAACTAGACTTTCTTTCAACTGGCCTTTTATCAACTCTTTTCAATGCAACAAGCTCTCGTCAGATAAATATCCGTTGTACTCCATTTATAATTATGGTTAAGAGACATTTAGTAGATTCTTGTGATATGCATTATGATTCTGTCGGAGGAAAGTTCCACGCTTCAAGTATGCCTACGCTTCAAGTCAAAAGACTTCAATACTTTTCTTGAAAAACCATCTTGCATTACCTAACAGAAAAACCATCTCGTTTCTCGTATTGTGAGACTTTCAGTTAAAAGGATGACTGACGAATGCTTAATTAGATACAAATTTATATTTGCTCTGAGTGGTCGTTATCACAGCCAGCCAATTCTAACAAGCAACATCTCTATCTTTAATTAATGATTTAACAGGACTTAGAAATTAAGTTTCGGTGAAAACGTAATGGGAATAGAAAACGAGGTATTTCTCTGAACTTTCTATTATTGAGCTTAATTTGAATTCCGTGCCCAAACGATTATCCACTAAAGTCTCTCGCTTTTCCCATTTGATAAGGGCTACCATGGACTATGGGGCTACAAGGGACTTCAGCTAAGTGTGGGCTAAAGTATCTTATTCCTTTGTAAACAACAATACAAAGAAGATTTGGCCATCTTTTCGTGAAGTTTATTTTGCCAATCGCAGAATGATCTGTAAATTCCTGCTTTCCTTACCCTTTTGGAAAAAATACATTACTTTTAACTTTGCTGTCACATCATTTTTAGCTTCTTAACTGAAAAATATGCTTCACCAAAGGAGCCGTAAATCTGTCTTTTTTGGTCCAGACAAGAATCAATGTATAGATGCTCCGTTAATTGTTCTGCTAAAGTTTGACATGTCCCTCTCCCGAATTACAATGCTCAGATACGCTAGGAATCGTGTAATCTATTCATTTTGGTTCATTAGTTTGCAGATAAATATAAATACACAACATGAAGACTTTATAATGAAATTTCGATCAATGAGGGTTCACTTTTCCTTTTTCCAGTACTGATATACCGAAAAAGGCAGCAACCGCAACTTTTTCAAAGCATTAACCGCTTCTCTTTCCTGAGTGTGCGGAAATTTGATTGAATAAACAGCAATTATTGAATAAAGGTATTTGACAAACACTCTATGATATCCATTTCAGTAGAAGGGCAAAAAACAATCACATGTAAAAAAACTTGAGCTCAAGACGTTTTGTTCTCGATATAGATTTTTGGTCTTTTCAGTCCATATTATTGCATAAGATTTCTGGAAGATTATGGTTTGCAGAATGCAACATACAATATAATTTGCTACATAGTACACGAGAAATACCAAAAAGATGTGAATAAATGAAAAGATGTGAATAAATGAAAAGTTGTTTGTAGTTTGACAGACAGCATTCTAGTCCTAGTAAAGCGAGTATTGCATTAAAATGCCATCGTCACGCAAGCTATACTTTCCTTAAGATGGTGGTAAAACCGCCAAAGAAACGTTTGATTTCTGGCGTTGCTTCTTGACAAACATGGCATTCATGAAGGTCTCTTGACAGTGATGTGGCTGGACCCTTTTGGTTGGGTGGCGTTTAGAAAAAAAGTGGCCAACTTTACTTTTCTGTCCAACTTTTTCTCCACAGAAGGTTTCAAGATTTCGAGCCCTGAAGACTAAACCCTACTACTCCAAAATTATTGGATGCTCGGGTGCAGGTAGGAGATATGCTGGAAAATGAAGGGGAAGATTGGAACATTGTAATTGACGACAGGTCACGTAGTGTAGTGGAATTGGGTGTGAAAACGCTCTAATTCTGACAAAAATGATAAAAATCTGTAATTCGGCACAGATGTTCTATTCTATGTTAGATATGACAAAAAAGCCCCATTAATTGGGAATTGGAAACCCCATATATGGGCGAGCCCCATAGTGACCGACCGATAGCAGGGAATCAAATCTTTTTTTCGCCAAAACTACATAACATGTACATCTTCTGAAAGGAAAATGCATTATGTATAACTTTTTAAACATGTTTACCGTTAGTATGTGCAATTATTCAATTAAAAGGTGAAATGAAGAAAAGGCCAAGCTAATATTGAAAAGGCGCGCAGATAATTATGCAATAAATGGAATGTGTGCCTTATGTAACGATGGGTTCGAGAAAGTGTCAGCGGTGAAGGTAAGGATGAAAGGACTGAAAACACAGACCCGAGTCAGTGGAGAAAGAGATTTTTCTGACTTGCAAAGGTACGTTTTATCAATTAGTGCTGGTGATAATATGTGATTAAATGTAATAAAATTTGGAGCATTTTAAGTCGAAATGTATTTATGATAGACGTCCATAATAGACGCAGTGTCAATTTCTTCTTTAGCTACTTGAATAATCCCCTATTGGTACAGTCTTGGTTCATTGTGACTGCAGAAGAATGTTGGTTGACACAAGAAAGGCGTCTACAGCAGATCCTCCAAGAAAGAAGCTACAATCTCTGCCAAAAGTAATTGGAACACCTTGAACATTAAATGATTTTTCAACCCCCGTTCTATTCCTGTGTTTCCTTTTATGTTGCAACCCCTTCCCCCTAAAACATTGTTGGATCGTTAGGTGAAAGCCATAGCTATATGTAAATTCATCACTTGAGTTTGTAGCGTTATTTTCTTTTGCGCTATACAACATTGTTTGAGGGGCGAGGTGATTCAGCACGCTGCGCGATGCGTAAATTAGAGCAAGTGTTCCACGACTTTTTGCAGAGATTGGAGTATGTTTTCTCTGCTCCACAGTAGCTAAGCGCAAGTGTTCAATTCAGAACTTTGCCTTTATTGCCAATACTCATTTCTCAATGGGTGAGCAGAGTTGATGAAAGGGGTACATGCGCCCCTGCTCACATGCAATAATTCAATTTTATATTATTTTTGTCGGGGTAAAGCCGTAATTCTACTACACTAACAAGCTCCAGGAGAGCAACATATTTTGCTAATTCTTTAAATTTTGAAGCAGACATTCGAAACATTTGAAAAATAATTTTGAATCGGAAACTTGTGTTTATCGAATAAGCAAGAGGTAGTCTCACCTTTACCGTTTCCCTTAAGTCAAAGTCGTGTCTTTTCTAGGTAGTTTCAAGTACAGATAACATTCTACTTCTTCAATTTCTAACAGTTTCTGTCGCATGAAAAGGAATAGCATAACCTTTCTTCGTCGATTTACAGCTGCAATGTGATTCTGGCTGTCATTCCGTCTCCATTTGCTGGTGCGCACGGGGTTTTCTTTTCTTTCAAATCTTCTTTTAGTTTGCTCAAGTGGTGGTCGACCTTTAGTCAGCAAATGTCTTACTATAAATTCGAAATGATGGAGTTTTACCGGTGTAATTTGCCTCTTTCTAATGGCATTTGGTAACTAGCACAGGCAACAACATCAAATTTTACGCTCCGTGCGCTACGATTCTTGTCCTGCGCGCAATAGACCCTACTTAGTATTCAAGTGATGATCAAATGTCCCACCTTATGTTTTAACTAAACTACGAGACAGGTCAATGGAGCCTTTGGCAAATCGGGCTAAATTGGAGAGTAGAGTGTCAGTCGTAACGCTGGCTGAAGAAGGACAAGGATAATATTCGACAAAATACTTAACCAGCAATATATTGTGTTAACTAGCAATACCAGAAATAATTACCGTCGTGGAATATATCAGTTTTTGAGATCTATCTTATAAGCACTGAAGAAATATTTCATACACAGGGCCTCTGACTCAAGTTTTGAAGTAGAGGGTGGCCAAATTTGTCTTTAGCCACACCCTTTCTGTACCGCGCCCCAGAGACCTTGCTTGCCGAGACAAGCTGCTGGGTCTTCAGTTTAATTTATGCTCTTTTTCAAAAGTTTGGTTTGCTTTTCTTAATAATTATTGACTCATCGTGTGAGAACTTTAGCTTTTTGGAAAGAAGCAAAATAATACGGGAAGCAAAAAGGTTAATCAAACAACAAGCAAATGTTAACGATATATTTTATGACAATCTGATTTCTTGAAAGTACCAAATGAATGGTACCACTCTTAATGCAATGACACAATTTGATTCCCTGCGTTACAAAATTCAGCTCATCCTGATTGTAACGAAATCCGTGTAGGTTAAGTGAATGTAACTACGAAGGTAAGTCAGTCGTGATTCAGGATAAGAGGAATACAGGCGTACAAACCAGGGTCTCTTATTAGCGTATGTGCTATACTTGCATTACATATACATTCTGCAGAAATACACGGATTTAAACTGAAGTCAACAATTTGCAAAACGTGGGAGGAAGCAATTACATGGATTCATGTTTCCTTGGGTGCCAGGAATGTGTCCAAAATAAAAGTCCAATCTCCTAGATGGTTTTGATAATATTTTGGAAACCCTAGGATGTGGCGTGTACTCGCTTCGTCCTCTAGTTTGTGGTTAACTTCAGAAAAAGATGCAAAATGCCCTTCAATGGGCACTCAAGCAGTGGTAACAGCAATCAGCAAAAGAATGGCGAGGTTCCATTCCCTATTACTTAAATGAAACCTTAAATTTTTTTGCAATTTGCTCAATCTGGTCATTTCTGATCAATCAAAACCACTTTTAATGTTAATCCATCAAAACCACTTTTAATGTTAATCCATCCAACCCACTTTTAAAGTTTATCCATCCAACCCACTTTTAAAGTTGATCCATTCAACCCACTTTTAACACGGTCACTTTTCCATTCAAAGTCGAAGAAGGCCCCGGTGGGGTCGAGGCAGTGACCAGGCACAAACAGGGATTCCCGGCATCAATGGCATTAGCTGGCATCCGGTCTCTCTCGTGCTCCAGTAATTTTTTGTCGGAGTTATTTTTTTATCTTGTGTTATCTCAAATAAAAATAGCTTGATAATACATGCTACTCTATTTATTCAATAAGGCAATTTTATTTCCGCCTGAGCACCTTTGAAGGAAATTAGATCTTTGGTCCACTCGTTGTGGTAATTGGAATAATTGTAACGACAATATAAAAAATAGGTTTGAGCCCTGAAGCCGGAAAGAGCTGGTAAAGTCTGGCTTTCAGTATGCCATTCTTAGTTAGTATGATCCATCACAGACTATGTACCTTCGCGTTAAGCTAACAAGTGTCAGCCTATCATGGGAAGAGGTTTAGCAGGATTTCTGCAAAAAGCTTTTACTTTCGACAAGAACCAATGATGTATTCGTGTTAAAGCTCGGATCTCTGCTGAAACTGGTTGCTTCTAGCAGGGCCAAGAATCATGCAATGTGTGTTGTATGAGTCCAAGTATCTGTACTTATGGGAACGCTGTCCTAACTGCATACATCCTGAAACGAAGTTTTTCTTCAGCAAAAGGACAGCAGCAAAAACGAAGTTTTTCCAACCGCTGGACAGTTGCCTTGCGAATTTCCTAGAAGGGACTTCAAACGATGACTTTATGTCAAAGGATGTCAAACAGTTTGAAGAAATGTATTTCATTGAACGAGCAGTGAGCTTTTCATTCAGAATATACTAGCATTTACGAACTTTGTTTATTATAATGTATTGTAATTTATTATTGTGCTTTTCGTGATCAGATGTAAAGAATCAATGACCCAAAGCTAAGCATTTTTGCAACATATTTAACGTTTTTGGCTTAAATAGTTTAATTTGGGTTACTGCAATTTGTAGGACTTGATTTTTTATCTAGACAATGTACATCGAGTTTGAAAATTCAGTTTTGCTCTGATGAAAATTTTCTCGAATAATTCAAATTTGGACAAAGTCGAAGAGAAAAGGAGATTTATGAATGATTATCCTTAATGCTTTTCTTCTCCGATGCAAATGTCGGCAATCATGATCAGAAGGAGGCACATTTGCCTGCCCTTCTTTTCATTTGCCTTGCCATCCGTTTGCAATATATTTCTTCGTCTTCTTTTTCTTCATTCCGCCAGCTCCTGCGAAGCATGCCAACCGCCGGAGGAGCCTTGAACTTCGTTCTCCATTCACAACTTCATAGGAACATCTTCTATTCACTTGCATCCATTTTACAGACTATGCTAAAAATTGCAAAGTTTTCAAAGAACTCCTTGCCTCCTTTTTCACATCGTAAACATTTTCACCTCTACTTCTTCTGCTCCTCCGAAGTAGCATAACTGCCAATAAATTTTGCAATGCAAGTTAATCAAATTTCGCCGAGTTTCCTACACATTTTACAAAGCCAAAATGTTCCGTGAATTGTTCCAAAGAAATCTGGTACAATATACTGTATATGGGAAGCTAGGCTTTTTTACAAAAGCATTATTGCTATTTCAAATATATTTCAACCGCATACTTGCTACTTAATTTCTTCTGCAACAATGCACTGCAAAAATTATGCACATTCATTCCCAACAACTATTATGATAAAATAAATTATTGTATTAAAGAAATAGACACTTGATGCATTAATTTTTATAAAGTCGATTCTAATATTTCAAAACTTTGCAGGTTGCACATACATATCTGGCAAAGAATCGACCACAAAATTTTTTGCTACCTGAAACAAAATAATGACATTTACTCATATGGATCTTGATCTCCTCCTTTTAGATCGTTTCGAGTTGGGCATAAAGGTTTGCGTAAAAGGAATTTACCACTACAGCCTCACAAATAAAGTTTAGGTATTGTTCTTGGACTGCACTTACAATTTAAAGACATGGCATTTTGACTAAAAGAATACATTTTTTACTTCAGAATGAAAAACTTGCACCAGAAAAGTTATGACATTTCTTTGGCTGCAATTATTTTGAATGAAACCTTCCTCATTACCAAAACAAAACAGTTTATTTTAGATGTTAACTATTTATGATAAATATTTCTAATAAACCTTCCTTAAATATGGTATTTAGAGGCAAGAAATTTATCCAGTTCACAGCCTTGAAGCCGTCAGTTCACTAGACTCTGATTTAGAAAAGTTTGGGCTTTCTTGAGTGTTTGTTCACAACTTTGTTGAGAGTAATTAAACTATGAGCTTCGAAGTAGATGTTTGTATCATCAACAGAAAGGGGAGGACGAAATCTTGGAAGACGATATGGGAAGATCATCAATAAAATTAGAAGGCCCAAGGACAAACCCTTGGAGAATACCAAAAATAAAACTCAAATGACTAGAATTGAAACCATTTACAGATTTATACTAACTTCGGTTAGTAAGATAAGAGCTAAACCACCCAAGAGCTGTCCCTTGCATCATGTTCCAAATTGTCCAAAAGATTCTAATGACTAACTCTCTGAAAGATTCTTAAAAGACTCTTAAAATTGGGTTGAGTTGATAAACATTTGAAGTGGGTTGGTTGGGTCAACTTTTAAAATAGGTTGATTAGATCAACTTTTAAAATGGATTGGATTGATAAACCTTAAAAGTGGGTTGGATGGATAAACTTACAAAGTGGGTGGATTGATGAATTTTTAGAGTGGGTTGAATAGATCAACTTTAAAAGTGTGTTCGATGGATCACCTTTCAAAGTGGGTTGGATTGATCAACTTTTAAAGTGTGTTGGACGGATTGCGTTTCAATGTTGGTTGGATTGATCAATTTTAAAAGTGGGTTGGATTGATCAACTTCAATAAGGCGGTACCGCTGCATGAGATTTCGGGCTTTGGTGTGGTCGCTGTGGATCTCCTCCATGAAATTGTGGCGAAAAGGGTACATCATAGAATTTCCGGTTTAGTAAAAGCTTCTAATTTTGATGGATATTTCACGTAATCTCTTCCCAGTTTCTCCTTTATTTTTGACGTTGTCTGAAAGAGTCAAAATGAATCGTTTAGTATTGAGGTTATCACACCTTATTAACTAACTTTGAAAAGACCCACAAGTCCAGATCTACCAAAGTTATTCGTTTGTCTTTGTTCTAAAAGGTGGACCTGAGTTGCGTTAAAGCAGACTCTTTGTTGAGTAGCCGAATGGGTTTTTGATCTTTTGAGTGCATTCCCTTGAACAGCAGGATGTTGTAAAAGCAGTGCTTCAACATTTTTCAATACTTTAGACCCACTCCTACAGCCATGCTTTTTCGTGGTAATGCAAAAACTGTGATCAAGACCTTGATCGCCCGGTAAAGAAACCAAAGCTGGAAGAATATAGAGTATGATATTGATATGAAAGCTAAATCCATCGGCCAGAATGGGCATACTCATATCAGTTTTGACATCCATTGCTTCCTCACTAAATATTGATTCAGTCTCAATTTCTCTTTCCTCTGACCATATTCCCTGCGTGCTAAAAGGTAAGGCATCTAAGAGCATACCTAGTGGTATATAGGCCACAAAAGTATGCAATTTAATAGGCACTAATAGAAATTGACTTTATAAAGTTCACTTTATTGAGTTCTCTTTTTAAGTTAGCTAAGGTTATCCTGGGAAAGAAGGAGGCAAACTCATTTGTACCATGGACCATGTATTTTTGTAACTATATACTGTACTTTACACCACTACACTTATATATCACTCAGCTCGGCAATGTTAACATCTGAAATGACAACGAATAATTTCAGACTTCAACTCGTTTGAGTTTTAGATTGTCTCACTTACCCTAAAAGCAACCATGCTAGTGGTTTCCAGAGGGCAAGTCATATGAAAATTGTGTATCAAAAGCCACCTTACCGCTGCCAGTTCTACTTTTATCTAATAATCTCCCATGCCTTTAACTTCTCATTCAATAAAGCACCAATTTCTTCAGATGCCAGACAGTGTCGTTGGCTCGACAGACAGCTCTGTTGACAGCGACTTCAATAAAAAATATTTTACAAGTTTCTTCCTGCGAGGCCAACGTCTGAGGCAGTTCTATGCATTTTTAGCTTTTCAATATGCTTTTTGTCCCTGAGCAAACGATGTTCTTTGATAGAATTCCCTTTATGCATAAAATCATTTGAAAATATTATTCGTGATCAAATAATTGAGGGGCATCATTATCCATGTAGATTTTGCAGACTTGATGATGATTCCGTGACACCGCACGAGCACTGTAACGCATCTTGTTCATGTTATGTGTACTTATTCCTGTAGCAACAGCAACTTTACAAATTTTGTTGTGGGAATCCCGTTTATATTCCCTACCGTATTATCTTCTTCAGAATTGTGGCATTGATGATATCTTTACAACGTACAGCAGCATGACAATCCGTTCCGACTGTCTTGTTTCTTTTCACCGAAGATGGTCCTAAGAAAATGCTCTTGATTTTATTAATAATAGCCCCATAACTAGTTATGAATGATATGCGCATTTGCGAACGTGTCCAACGTGAACGATCGGAGTATTTTCTCGATTCCTCTCATCCATCCGGACTTCCCTTTTTGGCCGTTGTCCGTTGACTGCTTACTCAAATCACATCGATCATCCTCAATTTGGGTTTTCAAGGTTTGGTTCACTTATTTGCAAGTAAAGTCAATTTGATGAACGTTGACCAGAAGTTGCTCTTTACTTTTTAATTGCATTATGAGCAAGTGTACAATTATTTGCTTTTTTACTGACTGTGTAATGTATCTTTTACACCTTCCTGGGAGATACAGCTTCAATACTTCTACACTTACTGCAGTCATTCTTTTTACAGAAAGTTTCTGCTCGCGAAAGTGGAGTTCTTGAATTATCCTTTTTGCTTTTAATCTAAGCAACAGAGAGATTCGTTTTATGCTGCACTCTTCACCAACACCTCCAACGGCAGATGTTACATTTATTGATACCAAGTTAGACACGTTACTCTTATTTGACTCTGAAATACTTTTCACTTCCTCCAAATATTTATTCAGATAAGTTAGGTCAATGTTATTCTCAAACAGATTTGTAAAAATGTTCCATGATTTCGCATTTTTTTACCGTTTTCTAATGAATGGAGAACAAAATGTTCATTCCATTCTGCTTGACTATATTACATCATTTCCTAACTTATTGAGTTAGATTTCTATTGTTTGTCTTTTTTTGCATCAATTCAGTAGATAACTCCCATTGAAATGTAAATTTGATGTCTAATCATCAGACATGGCCTCTTGAAAAATATCAAGATAAAAAATATGCACATTTCAGGGGCGCAACTAGGGTATTTTCAGGGTTTCGTGGTAGAAATGGGGCATAAAGACATTGGATTTCCATGGGAATAGGGCAAAATTCACGCCCCTGCATTTATGTTCAGGAAGTAAAATTCTCACAGTCAATTCAACATGATTGAGATGATTAATTTGAGCCAACGGGCAACTTTTTTCCTTTTCCCAACGTCCATCACCAAAAGTTAGCTTGACTCCCCCTCCGAATTTCTTTCTGCAAATTGATAGTCAATGATAATCGACGAACTGTAGGTTTTAGTTCTGGAGATGCATCTTTAGCCACTCTAGAAGGCTATATCAGAAAGATAATTTTGGCGTTGGACCCAACAATGGTGGATCCTCTGATGTCATTAAACTTGAATCTTAGCCCTCCCATGTTCAACCTCGTAGCTCCGTCTCCGAAACTTGATACCTCAAGTTATGTAAAGTACTGCTTTTATGCAATTGATTTGACACAATGTTCGTAGAACGTGAATACAGGACCTGTTTATGTGGAGTTAAAGTCAGAATTTATTATTCTAATCGTACAAAAATAATATAATTTTGAAAAACATTTTGGCACCCGCCTTAAAGTAAGGCGTTATTTAATAAATATATTGTTCCGTAAAATACTATTCAAGGGATTTCAGTTATCGACCCCCTTCCCCTGCAGTTGAAACAGGCTCACTCTCCTGTCAAATGTCACGTGCGTTGTTGATGAATAATCACATGACATTTAGCTATAAATATTGTAAGTATAGATTTAATCGGGAGTTTTTAGTTGATTTTATTCATAGAACGTGATTACGTAAGAGTTCGTTTTATTTGCCGCTCGCTCTACCTTTCATCGTTGTGAAACGCCTCTTACCCAGTTTCCTAGGCTAGAATCGCCACTTGTTGCTTATTGCATGTTACATCGCGGTCCCTGTTGTCAAATTGTACTATGGCCGTTAATTCTGTTTCCAGATGATTCTAATGCAATTCTGGTGATTTTGATAAGCAATCCCATTTGCAAAAGTAACACGTGCACTCTTCGGTTCAGTTTCGCGCCTTTTTTATACCTCAGATTCAAAGAGAGGCCATTTCAGTGTGTCCGTTGGAGGATGTCTTCGTCCACGCCTGCATCTCTGCATCATTTGGATGATAATTCTCTAGGATGCAGAGCATAATGGAATTCGAAGAATAACATGGTTTCGAGTAAGTGTGTTTGCCACTTTTTACAGTTAATTTTGCTCTCAGTACCGTTATTAGCAGTGAAATCAGATTTGAATATAGGGTTAGTACAGCTGTTACGGCGGGAAGCCAACTTTATGTGGCCTAAACACTCACTTCGCTCTGCAAATATTAAAATATTTCAGCAACTGGTTTTAGTAAGTAGCACTTTTGAATATTATTCATTTTACTATTGAATTCTGTATCGAAATATTTTGAAGGTAAAGGTGAAAAACCTTTCTAGGATTTTTTGGGAATTATTTAGGTAACATTCTTGATTTTTCTAACATTCTGATAGAATTCTAAACTAAAACGTCCAAATGACGTTGTCTGGGAAAAATTGATATTTTTGCGGCTCATAACACATCACTTTTCTTCATGTGGCTTCACGTTTTCTGTGTGACTTCACTTTTCTTTTATGAGCTTCTTTCATGAAATTGGCAACTAATTTCCAACTAATATGAGTTGGCATGACGTTTGTAGATGAGTATTTGAACAAATTGCAAATTCAAAATATCTTGATTTGTGATCTAATCTAAGTTTCACATGACTGCCCGCCATTCCTCAAGTACCTTCGTGTTGTGTTCTCCGCTACGAAATGCTTGAATTTTCCCGCCAAAATACAATAACAAAGTGGTCCCGCCATTTTATTGGCTGGCCGCAGTTTGTCAAAGGCGAGAAAACAATAGGATGCTCGATCCAGTCTTTTTCGAAAGCTTCCCGCCATTTTGTTGAGGAAGGGAATGGAGTAGCCTCACCAGTTGCTTATTCGCGAGAAATCACGTTGACCTTGGATATGTTTAGTAATGCTGCCCGAATGTAAAAAGTGTCAAAAAGATAAATACTTGCATTCAATGCAATTGGACATCTTTGAAAGGAAGGCGTTGGCCTTTGAACAGGTTAAAATCATTCCCTGTCTATGACAAGTAAATTATAGTTGTTCAGTTAAAAGACATCATGTTTAAATCAAAAACTACTTCCACTGTCCATATTGCCTATATGAAATGTGGTCCATGCAAATTTTAAATGAAAGTTATCGGTGTTTGCGTCTTTCTAATTTAGTGGAGATACACTAAGGTTATGGAGGTATAGACAAGTTTGATTTTCAAATACTGTTATGTTTTTGTACATTTTTTGCGGAGAATACTGATTTTGGAGAAAAGGATCAGGGCAAAGGGGTGCTCTCCTTTTTTGAAAGCAACTAATAATTAAAACTGTGCTCACATCTGCAAAAAATCCCTTGTTGTTTGTTGTTCTCATAGGTTTCTTTGTAGAATTCTTTCTTTACAATGCAGTTATGATAATTCAAACTTTTGATGCAAGATGACATAAGATTTCTTTCTTGAGTGAAAAAGCTCTCCTGTAGTTCCTCCTTCAAGAAGTAAACTGTTAGAGGTCTCTTGCATGATTGCTCATTGAAGATTAGTGGTCTTTTTCTCCATTTTGTGGTCTAAACATCAACTCAATGTCCACTGATCTAGATTCAACTGTGAATTTTATTCAGCATACCCTTCTTTTTTAAGGTGGTGCTAGGTTTCATCTTTCATTTTGGAAACACTAAAAATTGATTTTTGGACAGTGCTTACATAGACTGTCAAAATGACACAGCATATCTTTGCCATGTTACAGACACCAAAAGATCATGCAGTGGCACTTTTTGAAGTAATTTATCTGTTGAATCCTGAATTTACTGAGTTGGTAGTAGGGTCCTTGACGAATACTTACCTAAAATCAGTAGCAGGTCAGTTTAATGGAACAAGCTTTAAAATTTTTTGATCTATTAAGCATTGAAAGGTCACTTAATGTAGACATTATCCTGTACAAATTGGTTTTACGTCCCATTTTGCAGTTTAAATGTATTTTATTCAAAAACATGCAAATATCAATTAAGATGGACATCTGCATTAAAACTTTGTATGTGTGGAAACTGTGATAATCAGTAATAGCTTAATTGGTCTTAAATTGATTAGTTGTAGCTTAATTGTTCAAATCAAATTTGAATCAAGTTAAATCAAGAGTTTAAATCAAATTTGACAAATACCATTGAATTAGATATTTCATCAATGTTTTTCCTCTAGTATCTGACATCAAAAGTGTTTGAATCTTGGATAGTTTACAATTTTATTTAGATATACTTAGTTAAGTGGACATAAGCAAGGGGCCTTACAGGGTTCAAATGATTGTATGTGTAACTGGCACCTAATTTGAAGAATCATACATAAAAGAATATGATTGAAGAGTGAAGTTTCTGTTACAGGGGCATCCAGTTACAGTAAGGCCAAAATGTACCAACCAACAAAACACATACTAGTTGGTGAATAACAAAAAATACAGTCACACAAAGTTGAAATGTTTGGTGCCTCTTTCACGTCATTAGATATTTGCAATGTGAGGGACAGGGTGTTGAAAAATTTCCATTATTTAGCCAATGAAATAGTGAGACAAATCAATCTTATGCCCAGATTAGCAAGGCTAGCATATCTAGCAGAATTTTCAACATAACCAACTTCCCTTTCAGAAAAGACTAGAAATGACAACAAAGAAAAGAATCATTTAATGATTGAATAATGAGGCAGTTTGTAATGAAATACCAAGAAAATTTGGACTGTCAATCGATAAATATTTTGATTTTCCCTCCAGCTGGAAAGCGGGAGTAGACAAAATATAAACGAAAGAATAACAAGTATTACAATGCATGATTTGCTTGTAACCGAATAGTTGTTTGTAGGAAAGACCGAGATGAAGACCAGTACACATAGACACAAATTGGCATCAAAGGTTGTTCATTAAATTGAACAGTGTATCAGCTGCTCTTTAAATGTATATGCTGTGTGAAAGATGACGCCATAATGAAACAATACGAGCCAAACCCTATTCAATATGAGACTACAAACATGACATGTGATAAGTTAACAGACTCCTCCTTCTTTAAACCAAATATGAGTATAGGTTGTGAGTGAACAAAACAGTAAGCAATTATTGCAACTACTATAGTGAACCAAAGGTTTTAGGACTTAAAGTCTAAAAAATGACTAATCAAAAAAATTCGCTGAAGTGTCCATTTTGGATAACGTCCACAAAATTTTTACTGATGACCCGCGCTTTGTAAGACTATCAGCTAATTGTTTATCTACAGTTATCCAGTTAATGGAATTTACCTCTTTTCTATCTATCTTTTGCTTGACTGATGCTATATCAATACGTAGACGTTTTTCAGCAACAAGCTTTGTTTATAATAGATTTTCATAAAGTAACTTGTGTAATGTTTTGTTCAGCGAAAGGACGCTAGGACCCAGGCCTTATATATTGTTATGTTGGTAGAGTTATATAACGTTACGTTCGAAGCACGCCGTTTTTTGGAGTTGTCTACAAATCTGCCTATTAGGCCACCGCAAACATAAATATAACAAATTGGAAGGCATTTTAGACTTCTTTGATAATAGATGCAAGGTAGAGAGCAATGTCTAAACAATCCACATGTTGAGACCTATCTACTGAACGATTGATTTCTTCTCCTTGCAAAAAGGCAGCTTTTATGTCTATTGCTTTGGCTTTCCAACCCATTGTTGATGTTATGGCTAAGAATATGTGAAGTGATATTTTGCTGGCAGTTGGTAAATCTGACCTCAACTCTGAATTCTGTTCCAATCCTCTTGCAACTAACCTAGCTTTAACAAAATTTTACCCATCAATCACCTTTTGTGTTACCCATCAATTACCCATCATTACCCAGGGTGTGCTCATTCTTGTCTGTCCTGCATCTTCAACTTCATCAAAGACTTTGAATTTACACAAATTTTGCAATTAATATGTTTAGCTTCCTCCACTTTATCTGACACAGAATTGTTATTTACAACTTCCAGTGACTCCCATTCTTCAACATATTTATCAAAATAAACCCCTTTTGGCTGCTCTTCCCCAAAATCCAGTTTGTGCAAGTATGCCCAGTTCCTTTCAGATGCTTTTCCATATCTGCTTATAACTGTGCTTTCATGCCATACATCAATGGGTGGATGAGAAAAACTAATTCGGCTACGATCGCAATATCGTATCTGAGTCCAACCAAATTGAATGAGCGTCCCCTTAGTTGGTTAAAAAGTTAAAGATAAGTAAATTTGGTATTGTTAAACGTTATTGAAGTAACATGTTGGCCTGAGATATCTTCCAGTATATACGCTCCTCCTGAGCGCGTCCGCATTCCCCGTGTCACCTTTCGAAAGTGGTTTGCGAAGCGTGCTATGTAGATTACGGGAGATTAAAGAGGTGCTGGGTCCGGGTTCTATTCATGTTTATAAAACCTGTAAATATTGTAGGTCTTGATGTTATGTTTTCCTTTGTAGATTGCATGTACATAGAAAGTCAGCGCCCCGACGTGCCATACTTCATTTGCTCGATCCGGGATATTAGAAAGGTGAGTTACCATAGCAATAACTTATGTAACTGCACAAAAACCTGATCCGCCTTAAGTTGTTGTTGCTGTTTAAAGATGAGAATTCTCTTTATGCTCATTCCGAAGTCTTGCGTTTCTTCTTGTAACGCTGACAAATATCGCATTGATCTGATACATCATCAACTAGATCCAAAGTGCCTGCTTCATTAATGCCTGCATCTTTCATTAAAGATTTCAGTCTTTGTGATATGCGGTGAGCAAACTGCTTATGAAGCTTTTCCACAAGAGCCAATTGCACTTTTCTTTCATCAGTGTGGTTTGATTGGACTTGAAGGCAGGATTCAACTGGTAACTCATGCTGATGTAGAGGAACACAGTAATGTCTTGAGCTTATGCACTGTAGATCAACTTCATGTCCAAAAATTGTTGCACTGTCATTTTCTAGATCTAGTTCTACTTTAGCAGCTTTTATTGAATCCTCACTCAAGAGTAATGAAATGTCACTCTCAACAACATCTGTCACAATTTTAAAATTGACAACTGCTAAAGAACATGGAATTGTCCTTTGGACTGTAACTAACACCCACCTCCAAATCTGAAAGTTCTATTGCGTTCTGCTGGGCAACCTGTGACACTTTATCATCACTCAGTGAGTCCAAATAGCCATTCTTCACCCGCAACAGTAGAACTACATGCACTACCAAGAACTGCCGAATACATGCACTCTGCCACTAAAACTTGCATTTCTGTGACTTGATTTCAAGTAAACAAAACTGCCTCCTCAAAAGCTGCTTTTCTCGCTTTAGTTTCATATTAATTTGGACAGTCCTTCTTTAAGTGTCTTATTAACCGACAACTCCTTTAACCCGCTTGGTCCTTAATTCATCATAGCCAGCAGCCGACCTCCCCTTTCCTTTACCTGGAATGCCAGTACTTCGACTATAGGCACTTTGCTGTATATTCTGAGGATGAAAGCTCCGCTTCCTTGCCCAATTAAAGCCACTTTGTGAGTAACCTTTTGTGAATAAGTCTTCCTGGTTTTGATCTGTTTCTTGATAACTTTAAGTAACATATGCCGGCTCAACCTTAATAGCACTATGAGATATGGTCTCCTTGGCCAGAGATTGTTTTCCAAAAAACCTTAAAGCACTGCCCATCTGTTTTAATAAATCGGCTGTCTGTTTATAATCCACTCCTGTAAGAACCAACCGACTGGCTTTCTGGTCTAATTCTGCTTCCTCTAGAAGCCTGAATGCACGAACTGCTTCAGGAATCTCCATTTGAATTTGTTTGTTATATTCTAAAGCTTTTCAAAATCCATTACATAAACATCCATCAACATGTCAGCCTTTCGGCCGAATCGGTCAAAGTCAAAGAATGTTTCATATGCATCAGATAATTCATCCTTCTTAAATATTTGATCCATGCAAGTGATTAGTTTTGTATTGCCGTCTGCGCCTTTCAAATCATCAATCGTCACAACACTAAACACTTTATCTCTTATCCCACTTCCATCATTCTCAGGCAAAGATAATGCAACTGCCAAGCCTTGTTTATTATCTGTAAGATCTGTTAGCTCCTTCCAGGCATTTATCTCTTCAATCCATCTACTGTAAGTTTATTATCAATATCGAACACCGGCGGTGTTTTAAAAGCTGCCGCCATTTTGAAATTCTCTCACGCTGAATCCAACTCTGATAATCCGCCGATCCACCGATTTTCTGTACTGTGTAACAGTTCTCATTTAAAAACATACACTTTCTTCCATCTATAAACGCTTTGCTAACTTTCATTTTGCACAACTACCTTTTGCTACCACGAAAAGTTGACACCATAATGAAACACATGTTTATGCATTTAGGCACTCTTCCAAGCCAACCCCTATTCAATACGAGGCTACTAACATGAAATATGACAGTTTAACATTATGCCTAAGTTAAGTTTGGTTCTTTGTTAAGAAATGATCTTGCAAGTTTGTAACTTTGATTCAGGTATGAAGATCATTGTTTGCCATCTCTCATAAAGTGCATACGCAATTTTTCATTAAGTTTTTCATAAAGTGCTTATACTGGGTAGAATGTCGATTATACAAACTGCATCCACTTTTGCCATATTGAAATATTTTGTGAATTTAATTTGGTGGAATGATGAGAACTCGACCGGGGAGATTATGTTATTTAGCAAAGAGAGGAAACATCTCAGAGAATATCCATAAAACTGATTGAAGTTAAACCTGAGAATTATCCTTCACCTCTGCTTGCCAAGGTAATCATAGCTATAAACGTTGTCCTACGATGACGCAACAGTTCTCCCCAAAGAACGTGAGTGTTACCAACAAAAGGTAACAAATCAAACAAAATTGATTTGGGCGATCAAGGGCAAGGGACAAAAGAAAGACAAGTACTACCAACACGTACAGGGACAAAAGACAAGACAGACAAGCACTACAAACAAGGGACAAAAGAAAGACAAGTACTACCAACACAAATGTAGGCAACAGTTCTCCCCAAAGAACGTGAGTGTTACCAACAAAATGTAACAAATCAAACAAAATTGATTTGGGCGATCAAGGGCAAGGGACAAAAGAAAGACAAGTACTACCAACACGTACAGGGACAAAAGTCAAGACAGACAAGCACTACCAACAAGGGACAAAAGAAAGACAAGTACTACCAACACAAATGTAGGCAACAGTTCTCCCCAAAGAACGTGAGTGTTACCAACAAAATGTAACAAATCAAACAAAATTGATTTGGGCGATCAAGGGCAAGGGACAAAAGAAAGACAAGTAGATAAACGAACAAGAACGAAATTTAAAAGCCTGCTTTCAAAAAACACTCGGGAAAGCCCCTAGTACTCATCTAATCAAAAGACAATTGCAAAACTGGAAGAAAGGCTTCGTTATTTACAAATGATTTAGCAGGGCCAGTAATATTACACGATTCATTGTTCCGAAGGAAAAGGGCGATGATTAGCACAGTTTCAGGCTGCCTAAGTTCTTGTCCTGTTTGTAATTATGCTTCACTGTTCAGTGATAAATACCGACAATTGCCCGTCGTATCTGTACACAGTAAATAGGCAACTCGACAGGTCTAAAGATGTATATTAACAAGTATATCGGAAATAAGTATACAGAAAATATTTCACCTTTATAACATCTCACTTATTGAACTTAATCATCCTGTTTTTCCGTCTTTAGTTCAGTTGGCGGATGGTGAGGATGGACTCCAAGGGACGGAAATGAATAATTTTGGAAAAATTTTCATCCGGAGAAAAGCAGTGAGTGGTTTTGCTCACTAGCGCGCTTTGATTTTATATTGTTGTTTTGCTTATTATAAGTATTAGTTTGAGTAGTTTGTTTCCTACCTGTTTCGCATGACGGTGTTCCATCACCATTCATCGCCTTGAAGTGGGGCATAGGGCGATGAGAAACGTCGTTTCAGGTGCCTTAGGTTGTTGTGTTTTTGTAATCACAATCCCCGTTCAATGTTTAGTACCGACTATGGCCCCTCGGTCAGTACAGAAGAACATTGAATAGGTATCGTAGGACGGTTATGCGATACCAAGTGGGAGAGTTTTTACCAATAAACCAATAATTTGGAGCAACTACATGTATCATAGTGTTAGTAGTAGCTTGGGTAGTTTGTTTCCTACCTGTTTCGCATGACGGTGTTCCATCACCATTCATCGCCTTGAAGTGGGGCATAGGGGCGATGAGAAACGTCGTTTCAGGTGCCTTAGGTTGTTGTGTTTTTGTAATCACAATCCCCGTTCAATGTTTAGTACCGACTATGGCCCCTCGGTCAGTACAGAAGAACATTGAATAGGTATCGTAGGACGGTTATGCGATACCAAGTGGGAGAGTTTTTACCAATAAACCAATAATTTGGAGCAACTACATGTATCATAGTGTTAAGTAGTAGCTTGGGTAGTTTGTTTCCTACCTGTTTCGCATGACGGTGTTCCATCACCATTCATCGCCTTGAAGTGGGGCATAGGGCGATGAGAAACGTCGTTTCAGGTGCCTTAGGTTGTTGTGTTTTTGTAATCACAATCCCCGGTTCAATGTTTAGTACCGACTATGGCCCCTCGGTCAGTACAGAAGAACATTGAATAGGTATCGTAGGACGGTTATGCGATACCAAGTGGGAGAGTTTTTACCAATAAACCAATAATTTGGAGCAACTACATGTATCATAGTGTTAAGTAGTAACTTGGGTAGTTTGTTTCCTACCTGTTTCGCATGACGGTGTTCAATCACCATTCATCGCCTTGAAGTAGGGCATAGAGGCGATGAGAAACGTCGTTTCAGGTGCCTTAGGTTGTTGTGTTATTTGTGATCACATTTCCCCGTTCAACGCTTTAGTATGATCATAGCCCATTGGTTATCTACGCAGGAGCATTGAATAGGCGTATCTCGACGAGGTCTAGGGATATTCACGGGGACAAATTTTGCAGTTTAACCAATAATTTGGAACGACTACAAATAAAATAAAAAGTTATTTTATTCATAATTAGAGTAATGATTAATGTAATGGTAAATGGTAATTTAGGTAGTTTGTTTCCTACCTGTTTCGCATGACGGTGTTCCATCACCATTCATTACCTTGAAGTGGGGCATAGGGGTGATGAGAAACGTCGTTTCAGGTGCCTTAGGTTATTGTGTTATTTGTGGTCACAGTCCTCCGTTCAACGTTCTAGTACGACCTCAGCCCATTGGCTCTGTACGCAGCAGCTTTGAATAGGCGTATCTCGAACGAGGTCTAGGGATATTCACGGGGACTAACTTCGCAATTTAACCAATAATTTGGAACAACTACAAATAACGTAATGGTATATTAAGTCATAATTAAAGTAATGATTAAAGTAATTGTAAATGGTAATTTAGGTAGTTCGTTTTCTACCTGTTTCGCATGACGGTGTTCCATCACCATTCATCACCTTGAATTAGGGCATAGGGGTGATGAGAAACGTCGTTTCAGGTGCCTTAGGTTATTGTGTTATTTGTGATCACAGTCCCCCGTTCAACGCTCTAGTATGACCTCAGCCTGTTGGCTACATACGCAACAGCATTGAATAGGCATATCTCGACGAGATATCCATGGGGAAATGCGATTTTTACGAATTAACCAATGATTAGAAATGACTACACCTAGTGTTACTGATATGTTTGATTTTCCTTATGCTCCCTCTGTCTTCCGAGGCTAAGGGTTACGTTTCTTCAATTTAAGCATAGTTGGGGATTCAGACGACTGTTGGAAAGGGATGCTGAGGCTTTTCAGGACGATTTACAACTTCTTCTAACCTGAGAGAGGTGGTAAGTAGCCAAGAAATTTTTTTTCGTTGTATTCTTTCTAGGCCCTATCATTGATAAAGTTGCAAGTAGCTCATGCTTTCAGTTGTCCTCACTCTTCACATGCGTCTTCATTCTTCACTTGGGTTAGGGTATTTGGACGTTGATAAACGCTTTTCAGGTACCTTAGGCTGTTTTTATCCTTAATCACCTTCCTCTTTCAATGTTCAATGCTTAGTTTCACGAAGCATGTCATTTCGCAGACAATGGGTTGAGTGGGAAGAGGTTGCAGTTCAGACAATGTTTTGGAACAATCAAAAGAATCAAAAGTACTCTTTCTTATTGCTTGGAGCCAAGGGAGTTGATGCAACGACGTTTTAGAGCTATTTGTTTCCTAAACCAGGTACTGATAAGATTTTGGTACTTTTTTACTATAATTCTTGTATATTTAGCCGTGTCTTTGTTTAATTTCTTTGACTTGAGATCTCCTTCCTTGGATTTATAAAGAAAGACATTGGATATTGAAAGGAAAAGCATTATTTTTGAAACGGAAAATGTAAAGACATAGATCCATGCTGTCTTGTTTTGATGGCGAAAGTTTCAACCTCAAGCTGTGAAACCTAGTGACATTACAAGGGAGCAATGATTAGTACACATTGGTTGTGAACACAGAAAGGCAAAACGAAACCTTCTACACCGTGACCCCGTAAAAAGTCTCGCAAAATCAACTTATTCTTAGAAAGATCTTCTTCTTTTTATTAAAGCTCTAATCATTTTGCACCTCTTTTCTCTTTAGATGTGGTGGGTCATTTGAAAAGACGGTACCATGGCCAGCATATTTAAATAAATAACTAGCAACAAGAACGAAAATAGAAAGACTGCATTTGTGGCTAAGGTTTGGGAGACCCCATTGGAGAAGAAGACAAAGAGGCTTTTTATCTGTACCAGGTAAGTCCTGTCTTCTCACTTCTTTATGTTGCAGTTTTGACACGGCAAAAAAGACATTCTACAATCCTAGATGAGATGTTGCGTACGAGGGAGCAGTATAAAATGTGAACGGCAACAGGGACGCATGCAATGTGCAAAGTTTGCAGATATTGAGCTTGCAAAAAGGAAATCGAGCTTTTAGAAGTTGTAACTTACAGGATTAGCCAAAAAGAATTTAATTGCACAGGGTTGTATGTTAAAGCAATTTATGAAACTAGAATTTTGATGTAGTCAGCAACTAGTGGTTTTTTCAATTCTTCAAAACTTCACGATCAATCTCTGATTTGATTACATTTTCAAGATATGAATGTCACCAATTTGTAGATCATTTATATTTTGAATTCTTAAGTCCCCACACAACACTTTCAAGTTTCAAAATCTGGTATTTGTAGTTTATTTGGTATCATTTTCGCAGGGAAATGTCTAGAAACACGAAGAGCTTCATACTATCTTTCATGGCTTAGTCTATCTGTAAATTTTTCTTTCCATCATGATAAAACTCAACTAGTGTTTTTTCTAACCAATTTGTTTTAATTCTAGAAAATGTTCCTCACATGGTTGTGAACGGAAAACAGCCTGTGAAAATTAGCCAACGAAAGACAAGAGACAAAAATGAGAAATTCTGTTCATTAAACGAAGCAAAACACGACCAATGTACATGAATCAAATTACAACCCTCTACCAATGTGCATACCTCATCCTGGTTGCAACCAAAAAGTAAGAATTGCTGCTTTGTACTCATTCTATCCCCTTGGTGTCATAGTGCTTACGGCGAAAATTGTGACTAGAACGCATTTTACGAATGTACCATTCCATCGTCTTGATAAAAAGGTAGCGAAATATGCTTTTAGTTAAGCCAAATATCTGCGAGGAGAACTTGATGGCCTCTGCGACGGGAACCTGATGATCGATGAGTCATTCCAATTAACGTTAAGTGTGGCAGTCACCTTGAAATCATAGTGAGAACTATCTTTTATACAGTAAGAGTTAAACTGAAATTTATTGTACCATCAACCTAGGCTTCATTGCTGATGTAAGAATGCTACCTGTACTTGCTCTTCTATTGAAATATGCCTATAGCTTTGTGAATTATTTTCATAAAATGCGATAACTAGACTTTCTTTCAACTGGCCTTTTATCAACTCTTTTCAATGCAACAAGCTCTCGTCAGATAAATATCCGTTGTACTCCATTTATAATTATGGTTAAGAAACATTTAGTAGATTCTTGTGATATGCATTATGATTCTGTCGAGGAAAGTTCCACGCTTCAAGTATGCCTACGCTTCAAGTCAAAAGACTTCAATACTTTTCTTGAAAAACCATCTTGCATTACCTAACAGAAAAACCATCTCGTTTCTCGTATTGTGAGACTTTCAGTTAAAAGGATGACTGACGAATGCTTAATTAGACACAAATTTATATTTGCTCTGAGTGGTCGTTATCACAGCCAGCCAATTCTAACAAGCAACATCTCTATCTTTAATTAATGATTTAACAGGACTTAGAAATTTAGTTTCGGTGAAAACGTAATGGGAATAGAAAACGAGGTATTTCTCTGAACTTTCTATTCTTGAGCTTAATTTGAATTCCGTGCCCAAACGATTATCCACTAAAGTCTCTCCATTTGATAAGACCATGGGGCTACAAGGGACTTCAGCTAAGTGTGGGCTAAAGTATCTTATTCCTTTGTGAAAACAATACAAAGAAGATTTGGCCATCTTTTCGTGAAGTTTATTTTGCCAATCGCAGAATGATCTGTAAATTCCTGCTTTCCTTACCCTTTTGGAAGAAAATACATTACTTTTAACTTTGCTGTCACATCATTTTTAGCTTCTTAACTGAAAAATATGCTTCACCAAAGGAGCCGTAAATCTGTCTTTTTTGGTCCAGACAAGAATCAATGTATAGATGCTCCGTTAATTGTTCTGCTAAAGTTTGACATGTCCCTCTCCCGAATTACAAAGCTCAGATACGCTAGGAATCGTGTAACCTATTCATTTTGGTTCATTAGTTTGCAGATAAATATAAATACACAACATGAAGACTTTATAATGAAATTTCGATGGTATTCTAGATTCCCAACAAGTGGCGTGCTTTGTTCAAACAAATGTGGAACTGTGGTCTCATGTGATTACAGAAAGGTGGTCACATCAAGGTGACCGCTATCATGGCTCCAGAAAACAAAGTCCAATTGCTCGATCCACTCCTTTTTAAAGCAGTGATTGAAGTGGCGGTTTGTTTCAGCAAGAATTGGTACTCGAATGCATTCAATAATGTGACAAGAATTTACTGTCTCATGTGTAATTTGCGGAGGCTTAGATCCGCCCCTGTTTTCCCTACCATCAATGAGGGTTCACTTTTCCTTCCAGTACTGATATACCGAAAAGGCAGCAACCGCAACTTTTTCAAAGCATTAACCGCTTCTCTTTCCTGAGTGTGCGGAAATTTTGATTGAATAAAAGCAAGTATTGAATAAAGGTATTTGACAAACACTCTATGATATCCATTTCAGTAGAAGGGCAAAAAACAATCAAATGTAAAAACAACTTGAGCTAAGACGTTTTGTTCTCGATATAGATTTTTGGTCTTTTCAGTCCATATTATTGCATAAGATTTCTGGAAGATTATGGTTTGCAGAATGCAACATACAATATAATTTGCTACATAGTACGCGAGAAATACCAAAAAGATGTGAATAAATGAAAAGTTGTCTGTAGTTTGGCAGACAGCATTCTAGTCCTAGTAAAGCGAGTATTGCATTAAAATGCCATCGTCACGCAAGCTATACTTTCCTTAAGATGGTGGTAAAACCGCCAAAGAAACGTTTGATTTCTGGCGTTGCTTCTTGACAAATATGGCATTTATGAAGGTCTCTTGACAGTGATGTGGCTGGACCATTTTGGTTGGGTGGCGTTTAGAAAAAAAGTGGCCAACTTTACTTTTCTGACCAACTTTTTCTCCACAGAAGGTTTCGAGATTTCGAGTACTGAAGACTAAACCCTACTACTCTAAAGATGCTCGGGTGCAGGTAGGAGATATGCTGGAAAATGAAGGAAAAGATTGGAACACTGGAATTGACGACAGCTCACATAGTGTAGTGGAATTGGGTGTTGAAACGCTCTAATCCTGACAAATATGATATAAATCTGTAATTTGGCACAGATGTTCTATTCTATGTTAGATATGACAAAAAAGCCCCATTAATTGGGAATTGGAAACCCCATATATGGGCGAGCCCCATAGTGGCCAACCGACAACAGGGAATCAAATCTTTTTTTCGCCAAAACTACATAACATGTACATCTTCTGAAAGGAAAATGCATTATGTACAACTTTTTTAAACATGTTTACCGTTAGTAAGTGAGTTCAATTAAAAGGTGAATAAAGAAAAGGCCAAGCGAATATTGAAAAGGCGCGCAGATAATTATGCAATAAATGGAATGTGTGCCTTATGTAACGATGGGTTCGAGAAAGAGTCAGCGGTGAAGGTAAGGATGAAAGGACTGAAAACACAGACCCGAGTCAGTGAAGAAAGAGATTTTTCTGACTTGCAAAGGTACGTTTTATCAATTAGTGCTGGTGATACTATGTGATTAAATGTAATAAAATTTGGAGCATTTTAAGTCGAAATGTATTTATGATAGACGTCCATAATAGACGCAGTGTTAACTTCTTCTTTAGCTACTTGAATAATCCCCTATTGGTACAGTCTTGGTTCATTGTGACTGCAGAAGAATGTTGGTTGACACAAGAAAGGCGTCTACAGCAGATCCTCCAAGAAAGAAGCTACAATCTCTGCCAAAAGTAATTGGAACACCTTAAACATTAAGTGATTTTTCAACCCCCGTTCTTTTCCTGTGTCTCCTTTTAGGTTGCAACCCCTTTCCCCTTAAACATTGTTGGATCGTTAGGTGAAAGCCATAGCTATATGTAAATTCATCACTTGAGTTTGTAGAGTTATTTTCTTTTGCGCTACACAACATTGTTTGAGGGGCGAGGTGATTAAGCACGCTGCGCGATGCGTAAATTAGAGCAAGTGTTCCAAGACTTTTGGCAGAGATTGGAGTATGTTTTCTCTGCTCCACAGTAGCTAAGCGCAAGGGTTCAATTCAGAACTATGCCTTTATTGTCAATACTCATTTCTCGATGGGTGAGCAGAGTTGATGAAAGGGGTACATGCGCGTCTGCTCACATGCAATAATCTCATTTTTATATTATTTTTGTCGGGGTAAAGCCTTAATTCTACTACACTAACAAGCTCCAGGAGAGCAACATATTTTGCTAATTCTTTAAATTTTAAAGCAGACATTCGAAACATTTGAAAAAAATTTTGAATCGGACACGTTTTTTTATCGAATAAGCAAGAGGTAGCCTCACCTTTACCGATTCCCTTAAAGTGCATATGACACGAAAATTTTATTCGCTTAAACTATCAACTAAACATCGCTGGTAACGATGGTGAACTTCGATTTTTCATTTTCGACGTACTTTTCTCGAAAATCGGGGTTTTCTGACACTCACTTTGGCCAAAATGTGTCATAAGAAAAACGCGGTCGGGCAGGCGGTCACATGACCTCTGTGACGTAAAGTGGTTGTGTATCGTTCAAATAGAACTGAGCTGCTGTATGGTTTGACTATGTGATGGCACAACTGTTCTCCCCCAGAGGGGTTTTTTGCATTATTATTACTCAAGCAATGTCTGAAAACTGCTGCACCAACAGAAGCTCGATGCATTGTTTAACTTTGCACAAGTTTTGACGTTCTCCTCGATACCTGTTTTTGACACCAGAAACACCAAAACATTCCTTTGATGAGATGCTGTACCTTCAGTCCGCAAACCAAAACAAGACGAAGAGCTTGGCAAGCGTCAAAAGCTCATGGTGAGTAATATGTTTGATATTGTTTTGGATAACTGCCTATCAAATTCCTATTGTTTTACACCTGAAGTACGTTGTCGATGATGCCACATAAACACCGGGGGCACCCACATAATACTTTTTATGTGAATGCGCAGTGCTTCATTCCTGTACCAGTGTCGTTGTGAACTCCCTTCGTAGAGAGTTTTTTTACAAACTATTTATGTGTATCCAAGAAAAATTTTGGACGATATTTGGAAAATCCAAATTGAACATTCACATAAAGGGCAGTCGGAGATTTCATAACAAACCAGGCAGTGTCGTCAGAACGAAATTCATTTTCTGGGGGGGGGTCTGCCTATTGTATTGCTTCCCCGCCAGTACACTATTTTAAGGCATATATAGTATTGGGGGCTCCAGACTCCTGCTTCTGATGGCCTTGACAGATACTAGAAGTTCCTGGTAACTGGACAATCTACTACATTAGGCACTCCTTGCCTCACCAATGTCAATGTCAGCATTTTTGTACATTAAAACATCCCTGATGTTAATTTTTCAGTTAGTTTGATAACTTTCTAAAATAATTGCAATACATAATCAAACTAATTCAATATCTCCTGTAATGTTTAAAATATTTAATTAAAACTTTCTTTGGGGTACAGATGCAAAATTCAAGCGAGAAAATTGATTAACAAAAACAAAACATGTGTACATATTTAATTATTTCTCTTTATTATTTTCATTTTATAGCTTTCACATTTCAAAGTTTATTGTTAGGTAAACGTGATTCACAAGTATTTGTTAAAAACCAGTACGAAATATCCTCCACAGCTCATAAAAGGAACAAACATTGATGAGAGACCATCGACTACTGAGGCGACAAGTTTATCCGATGTTGCATCCACTTCAACTGCAAAAGTAGAAACAGAAAGCCAGATAAGCGACTTCGTTCAACTTGAAAGAGCGTGATTTTTGGATTCAATGTACACCCGGTCCGTGATGCCCTCAAAAACAAGCTTCCGATACGCGCGCAGTACAAGCTTCCCATGGACTTCCTTGGCAGCATCGGTACTCCCTTGCACCAACAAGAAGCCCAGTTTGACACTTACCACACACACCTAAGAATTAATAACAATCAAAATATAAACCAACCCCAAGCCGTTTTCGTTTTGGCAAGTCATATTTTAACTTTGCCCACAAAACTCATCAGCCTAGGCTAGGCCATTTTTGGAAAACTTTTATCAGGTTATGGTACCTGAAAACAGCCACGATGCAAAGCGAATACGGAATTTCTAACTTTAAAACTCAATGACGATTTATCCTACTCACCATTCATTCAGAGGAATAATTCCTCGCCGTCGATCAAGCAGTTGGGAAGGCCGTATCCTCATCTTCTGCCTGGTCTCTTTCGATTGCCGTGCCAGCTTCGCCTGGCTCCGCGTCCGAATTTCCCCAGACGAAACGAATTGTTCGTTCTGGTATGGTAAAAAAGCCCACCAGAAGCACCTATAAGCTCTTCTTGTTCACTTTCTTCGAAAACTGAAGCCATCGAGCTCTAACATTCGCTGTCCGACACGATTACATGGTCGCAAGTAAAATTCCGCCGTACTGTTTCTTGTTAGGAAGCAATCTAAACTTTTCACTAACACAACTACTTTACGTCACTTCCTGTCAAACTCGACCCAATCCCTTATGACAGATTTTGAAGCAAAAAATCGACTTTGAAACAGCTGTAACTACGAAAGTACACGTCTTTCGAAAATTTTAAGGTTATTTTCGTAATCAGCGTACTCGATTTAGTCAGACGGTGAAATAAAAATTTTCGTGTCATATGCACTATGTCAAAGTTGTGTCTTTTCTAGGTAGTTTCAAGCACAGATAACATTCTACTTCTTCAATTTCCAACAGTTTCTGTCGCAAAGGGAATAGCATAACCTTTCTTCGTCGATTTACAGCTGCAATGTGATTCTGGCTGTCATCCCGTCTCCATTTTCTCGTGTGCACGGGGTTTTCTTTTCTTTCAAATCTTCTTTACGCTTGGGCAAATGGTGGTCGACCTTTAGTCAGCAAATGTCTCACCATAAGTTCGAAATGATGGAGTTTTACCAGTGTAATATGCCTCTTTCCACAGCATTTGGAAACTAGCGCAGGCAACAACATCAAATTTTACGCTCCGTGCGCTACGATTCTTGGCCTGCGCGCAATAGACCCTGCTTAGTATTCAAGTGGTGATCAAAAGTCCCCACCTTATGTTTTAATTAAACTACGAGACAGGTCAATGAAGCCTTTGGCAAATCGGGCTAAATTGGAGAATAGAGTGTCGTTTGTAACGCTGGCTGAAGAAGGACAAGGATAATATTCGACAAAATACTTAACTAGCAATATATTGTGTTAACTAGCAATACCAGAAACAATTACCGTCGTGGAATATATCAGCTTTTGAGATCTATCTAATAAGCACTGAAGAAATTTTTCATACACAGGGCCTCTGACTCAAGTTTTGAAGTAGAGGGTGGCCAAATTTGTCTTTAGCCACACCCTTTCTGTACACGCCCCAGAGACCTTGCTTGCCGAGACAAGCTGCTGGGTCTTCAGTTTAATTTATGCTCTTTTTCAAAAGTTTGGTTTGCTTTTCTTAATAATTATTGACTCATCGTGTGAGAACTTTAGCTTTTTGGAAAGAAGCAAAATAATACGGGAAGCAAAAAGGTTAATCAAATAACAAGCAAATGTTAACCATATATTTTATGACAATCTGATTTCTTGAAAGTACCAAATGAATGGTACCACTCTTAATGCAATGACACAATTTGATTCCCTGCGTTACAAAATTCAGCTCATCCTGATTGTAACGAAATCCGTGTAGGTTAACTGAATATAACTATGAAGGTAAGTCAGTCGTGATTCAGGATATGAGGAATACAGGCGTACAAACCAGGGTCTCTTATTAGCGTATGTGATATGCTTGCATTGCATATACATTCTGCAGAAATGCACGGATTTAAACTGAAGTCAACAATCAAGTATGGATCCTGTAACAAAATATTTCAAACTTGCAAAATGTGGGAGGAAGCAATTACACGCTTTTTTATAAGGAACCTACCACAAGGCCTAGTTCCAAAAGTTCCTTATTCGTAGACCTCAAGTCATCAGATTTTAGTACCAAAAGTTCCTTAAAATTTCCTTAAAAGTTCCTTAATTTTCAATGCACATCAATAAGCTTTAACACTGGCGGCGAGATAGAATATGCGGAAACTACTCGATGAAGCACTTGACACATGAATAGCAAACATCTATGCGAGTATTTATGGTGGAATATTCGGTTCAAAAACTTTTTACCCGTTTTACTCTGTTCTTACTGAGACAAACTCTACTTGTTTTTCTATGAAATGAACTAAAAAATGAGGCCAGAGAATATTTCTGTCTAAGTTAATTTCTTAGTTAATAATGATCATAAATTAAATATGAAGACTGTAGTTTTTAATGACCGTCCTCTACATGGTCCTCCTGAATATAATGAAACTTTAAAATTTTGATTTAGTTTCTATTCACTCACCCAATGTAAAAAAGATTAAGATTCTATTTTACCCAAGGCATAGGAAGCATTTCAAATGTCTGGCGCACATATATTGAGGGGCACCCTCGCTAAGTTGCCAAAGTTTCAGATTTACAAAAACTATTCGCCCTTAATGAAGTATTTCTTCATTTCATTCACAAATTCCATGTACACAGCAAGAAAAACAAACCAGATAAATGGATGTTGTATCGAGATACATAACCTATTCTAAAAGCAATACTTTAAATCTACCAAAAGCTGGTTCGGCCTCCCAACGCTTAACACAAATTATTGTTCACGTTTACCCTCTCTTCATCAAGCTGCAAAATTATCTTTAAACTCCAGCGTAAACTGAAGTGACAGTTGAGCTCTTTGTCGTCCTGTCTTGTTTTGATAGATTTCCGGGGGTCTCTGTCATCCGATCCGGTTTTTTATTAAAGCATGTATTGCGCAATCTACCTTGGACGAAAAGAGCCCGAGACAAGCAGAAATCGCCGCGCGGTAGATTTATTTTTGCGCGAAACGAGCAAAAATTATCGCGCGGTAAAAGTCATTTTGCGCGAAACGAGCAGAAATCACCGCGCGAGTGTTGATAAAGTTACTAGTAAAACCGGAAGTTGAGTAAAAACGGGCCCGTAAAAAACAGCACGCAGCAAGTGAAAGAGCACGCTTCGAGAACACATGAAAAAGATCTCAGCACTTTATCATCTCGGCTTAGTCTCATGCAGTTTTGACAGGTCGGTCTTTTTGAAAATGGCACGCGTTTTTGCTCAACAGCAAGCAGAAGCAAAATGGGGCTCGAAAATGAAAATCGGGCCCGAAAATGGAAAATGGGGCTCGAAAACGGGTAAAAAGTTTTTGAACCGAATATTCCACCATAACTCGCGCGGTGATTTCTGCTCGTTTCGCGCAAAATGACTTTTACCGCGCGATAATTTTTGCTCGTTTCGCGCAAAAATAAATCTACCGCGCGGCGACTTCTGCTTGTCTCGCGCTCTTTTCGTCCAAGGTAGATTGCGCAATACATGCTTTAATAAGAAACCGGATCGGATGACAGAGACCCCCGGAAATCTATCAAAACAAGACGGGACGACAAAGAGCTCAACTGTCACTTCAGTTTACGCTGGAGTTTAAAGATAATTTTGCAGCTTGATGAAGACAGAGCGTAAACGTAAACAATAATTTGTGTTAAGCGTTGGGAGGCCGAACCAGCTTTTGGTAGATTTAAAGTATTGCTTTTAGAATAGGTTATGTATCTCGATACAACATCCATTTATCTGGTTTGTTTTTCTTGCTGTGTACATGGAATTTGTGAATGAAATGAAGAAATACTTCATTAAGGGCGAATAGTTTTTGTAAATCTGAAACTTTGGCAACTTAGCGAGGGTGCCCCTCAATACATGTGCCCCAGACATTTGAAATGCTTCCTATGCCTTGGGTAAAATAGAATCTTAATCTTTTTTACATTGGGTGAGTGAATAGAAACTAAATCAAAATTTTAAAGTTTCATTATATTCAGGAGGACCATGTAGAGGACGGTCATTAAAAACTACAGTCTTCATATTTAATTTATGATCATTATTAACTAAGAAATTAACTTAGACAGAAATATTCTCTGGCCTCATTTTTTAGTTCATTTCATAGAAAAACAAGTAGAGTTTTTCTCAGTAAGAACAGAGTTCCATTCTCGAAGATGCCATGAACATCATATGTTGTGTACACATTTTAATTGTCAATAATAACTTACCCTATCAATCGCGCCTTAAAACCAATAGATCTTTGTGCAAAATTTTTACTATTTTGAATTTGGCATTTCAAAGTTATATAAATACTCCTACATGGCCAAAATACTTTCCAGGTCGTGTCAAACCCCTTCACCAACCATGGCAATTTCCGTCTCTGAGGGTAGTGATACTTTTGCCCTGCAATGATACTAGCGGGGCCGGCGAAACCGGGGGACCATGCCCTCCCCCCCCCCCCCACTTTTTTGGCTAGCTATAGCATATTATTTTTATTCTTCAAATCATTAGACAGATTCCTACATGGTTTATATAAGGGAACAGGCATTGCCAGACAGGTGCCAGACAGGTGTAATGTTCAAGCTGCTTTGACCCTTTGACGCAGCGTGCATCATAATTGCGTCATAATTGCAATTGATGTAATGTCAACTGCTTGCATTTGCCAAATCTGTACAACGAATCTTAAGTCATTGTGGTTCCATAAGTTGAGGCTTGAAGTTTACGAGATGCCAGAAATATTGCTAACTTGAGTATGTCAAAGTCTGCGTCCATATATTGATTCCAAGTGGACAGTAGCTATAATGGTAATTCTGAATTCGAGGACGTCTTGTCGTTGTACGGGAGCGAGATCGATTTAATGCATTGGAAGTCGAAGGAGCGACTCTGAAGACACTGCTAAATGCTAGAGGATTACATTGTTTCAGCGACTTTAACGAAAGTTTACACGCACTAAAAGACTTTCAGGGGGAATTGCTTGCTGCCTTATATTTGTTCCGAGGTTGCTCGTGATCAATCCAGCTACATCGTGCACTAATCGAGCGCTCCTTTTCAACAGTAAGACGCTTGAAAACGTGGCTAAGATCAATCACGTCCAGTAAAAGATTCAATGCCTTGGCCCTGCTTAACGTTCATAAGGAGCTCACAGATGCTTTAGATCTGGTCGCAGTTGCTAATGAATTCCCTGGATTTAATGATCGGAGAAGGCACTGTTTTGGACAGTTTGACTTCTCTGACTTGGTGTGCCGAGCTGACTTGACAAATCTGACTTTTCTCCGCAAAATGCTATCAGATGTTGTACTTTCGAAAATATCATACACTAATCACATTTTATGATTGATTCCGCAAAACCTGTTCTTTATATGTTTCTTTAAACGTTATGAATGACCATATTAGAACTTTCCAAGGTGACAATTGATAAATAGTCAAAAAGTAGAATTATTTATAAAAATTGTTAATATACAATGTTTCTGAAATAGTTATTTTACTGAAGGACCTACTTCTATTAAATTAAGAAACTTTTAACCTTCTACCATCTCACCGGTTCCTTGCTGCCGTTTTCTCATATCAAATTTCCTTTAAAAAACTGCTATCCTATTGGTGTCTTATGTAATTTTGTCTAAACATATCAAGAATACCTCTATCAAAAATATATTACCGTTTCCTTCCCTCACTAATTTGGATTATTTGTTTTCATAGGTGTAAACGATTTATGTAATGTTTCTGCTTACCAATAACCATAAATAGGATGAGTGTTGGATAAAACAGCATAGATATGAACAAGATACACATTTTTCGTCTATTGCTTCAAATTCTGGTAAAACGATATGTAATTCTTTGAATCGGGAACAAGTTTAAGCTTAAAATTCCAATAAAAATTACTTGAAGGATACGATAAAAAAATCAATTTTTACAAGCTGCCCAGCCAACCCCAGCTCTCCATCCTTCCGAGGTCGTAAAATGGGTACCCAGGAGAAATTCCGAGGGCACAAGCCTCATCAGACCCACATCAGCTGAGTAGCTGCCACAAACGGAGCAAAACTTATCCGTTTTGGCCTTGCGTTCACATTGCTCCGCTGTGAAAACGGAGCTTTTTGAAAACGCTAACGAAAAAGCATAAATCTGAAAACGGTGCGTTTTGAAAACGCTAACGAAAATGCATAAATCTGAAAACGGTGCGTTTTGAAAACGGTCCGTTTTCAATGTGAACGCCAAAAACGGAGACATTTGATAACGCTAACAAAGCAGCAAGATTCCATTCTGGGGACGCCAATAATCACATTATAGTGTATTTCCAAATAGCTGACATTGGAGCGAAAACAACTGTTGTTCAAATCTTGTTGCTTTGGCTTCTGCTCGGAGTTGCATAGCAATCATTTCGTTTACTATTTAATTTTTAAAGCAATTTCTTGATGCAATTTTTTATCGATTCCTTGATGCAAAATCAAGAATGGCCTGGCTTGGTGTGTGGCTTTCGGTTTGGCGCCAATTTTGTGGCAAAAGGGCTCGCGTTGAAAGGGGAGGCCGTGACTGCCGTTTTGCTAGAGCAATGAGAACGCCTACCGTTTTCATAGCGTTTTCATTTTGAAACGGAGCAATGTGAACGGACAGAATTTTTATTTACAAAAAACAAATAGAAATGAAAACGAAGCAGTGTGAACGTAGCCTTATTATTATAGGCTGAGTTTATTACCTGGTGCCAAATAGAGATTAGGGTTAGGGGTACAAAGTTAGGGTTAGAGTTGGGGTTGCTACCCTACTATCTCAAAATTTCAAGATTGAATCTCCAATTGTGCATAAATCTTGAATGAAAACATCCGTTAATCAAGCTTCGATCTATTCACGTTTTTATAAGAAACCGGTTTGTAAGAAACCTAGTACTAGAGCTCCAAAAAATTATAAAAATTTTAGAACTAAATCAGCATTTTGAAGAAACTCCAAAATAATAAGATGACTTTCTTAGCCGGAAAATAATTCGTCAACAATCCATTTTTGCTAGGCGCAAATTTGAATGTTCATAAAGAAATTGAAAGGCTTAAATCGAACCCTGAGTGAGGA
The DNA here is from genome assembly GCA_003864495.1 of Nemopilema nomurai. Classification (NCBI taxonomy): domain Eukaryota; kingdom Metazoa; phylum Cnidaria; class Scyphozoa; order Rhizostomeae; family Rhizostomatidae; genus Nemopilema; species Nemopilema nomurai. Next base: position 2,233,312 of record ML133471.1, on the reverse strand, counting down.
CATGCTCCCTTGTGGCAGAACATTCCAAAAATATTTCATTTCACAATGTGTTCTTAGTATTGATACTGAGATGATGATGGTGATGATGATTCCGTATGAGGGGGGAGGGGGTGGTTCCCCCAACCACGAAAATATGGCCTTTTCACACGGCAAAACTGATTTTTGCAGGGCAAGTTTTTTTTTCAATGGATCTGCTTTGATTTTTTCTTAAATCACTGTCGCGAGAAGGTAGTTTATGCTTGGAAATTGACTGTTCTAAAAGTAATACAATAAAGACTGCCAGTAAAACGAAATAGGAATTGTCAGCGATAGTTTTGGCTGGGGAGGGGGGGGGGGGCAGGTTAGATTTCTAAACTGATTCTGGTTTCCTTTCACTGCAGAATTAATTTCGTCGATATCTGAATTCTTAAAAACCATACAAAAAAGGGAAGTGTGAAGACTGGTATCCGATTGGTTTTATATCTACAACTTCATATATATAATCACATAAATTTGCATGTTGTGCTTTGAAATTTAACATCTTACAAGGAGTAGAGCATTCGGGACATATGATCAGTAGACTCTTTTACAACTGGGAGCCCCTTCACCCCTGCATCAAGGAATAGGCAGTGGTGTAGATAGCAAAACTCATAGGAGGGGCGAGAAGTTTGGATCTTCAAACTAAAATTTAAATAAGCTCTAATAAATAATAAATTAATAAGTTCAGTGGAATGTTAGTGTTCATATCGAACGTTTGTCGGTTACTCTAGTACCTCTCATAGAAGGCAGGAGAGACTAGATGGGGGTGTACATGTCTGCCAATTGTCAATAGAAGGGGAAACGAATAGATGGGAGTATGCATGTCAGCCAATTTTCAATAGCAAAGGAGCGCATGCTGGTAAATTATTTAATTGAAAGGCGCTTGAATTCGAAGGTGCTTTATTAAAGGGTGGTTGGATGGTGAAGCTGCTTTATTTATAAAAATTGCATCGTGTTCTGGTTATGACCGATTTGTAAAATTTAATAAAATGGAGTGTTAACGAGCAATGGGGGGAGGGCATATTGTCCTGAAATTAATGGACGTGGGTCCGTCTATTAGAGACACTATAGTAGTATAGGTAGCAAGTTTCCGCTTCGAGATACTTCCATTTTCCAAATATTGTGAGAGATCTTTAACACTGGGACTTACGATGTAATATTTCGTTCCAATCAAAATACAAACGGAAAACGATGACTGTTTACTTCTATTCTTTCTGTTTAGGTTTTGTGAGGGGGCTGTTGATGTTCTTTGCCGATTTTAGTTCTAATGCTAAATTGTTCCATATTTTGGGTCCAAGATATGAGAAACCATTTTACCCCATGTTATGCTTCCGAGAAGGTTGGTTGGCTTGCTTTTGATCTTCGAGTTATTCGGCTCAGGCCAACAGGTAGAAACATCAGATCATAGGGTGGGGCTGAATTACCAACAAAATTGAAAACCTTTGCAGTTGTACATTGTTCAAATCTCTCTTTCATGGGAAGCCAATTTATATTTTTGAGCTATTTGATTCCTATATGTGCAATGTTTTTAAGATTCAAACAAAATATGATGCATTTATTTTGAGCAGTCTTTGTTTTTTGGTTAATCTTTTATTTAACAACGGAAACCAAGCACTGCCTGTATGATCGAAATGGGGCTGAATTAGAGCGTTTGCTAAAACTTGACCGATTCTTGGTTCAATGTAATTAATCTAGAGACTGGAGTGGGGGCTATTGTCACCCGAGCGAAGAATTCGCCACACCAACTTTTTCTAATGTAGTTTTCGGCGTAGATTACGATTTTGAATGTTGATCAAGTGTTTGAGGGGGCGTTTCCGAAAACAGGGTGTCAAACTCCAAAACTTGGGGGTAATTGTTCTGTCAGGCACTGATTGTTTGTTGTGATTTCAATTTTAGTTTAAAGGTAATATTTCTTGCAATTAGCTCTATATTAGCGAATTTGGTCATTATAAAACCGTTTTCTATTTTTGAGGGCTTATGAACTTTTAATATTTCATCTTGTGGGAAGAAAAACTTACAAAATTTGCATTTGTTCAAACATTTATCAAGGCAAATGCAACTAGAATGTATTTTCAATGAATCTGCAAGACATAAAAGGCTCGAAATGCTTTATGCTGTTTTCCCGTAAAGAAAGGAAAATAGAACCTAAATATATTATTCTTTATCCTTTTTTCATCAATGAAAATCAGTTTATGACGACCTTTGTCTTTACATTCTCTTAGGCCTGCCCCGTATCGTAAAATGATCCATCTTTTTAAACAATTAACAGCTTGCTGACGCTTTCTTTTGTTTCAATAATATCTCTAGCCCAAAGACATTACCCTGGTCTTTTAGATACTTTGTCAACATCTGTAGGGGAAAGAGGCGACTTCACAACTTTTCCTTAAAATACCATACTTGATGATAATGGACGTACCTATGCCATTTTGTATTTCAAAATACGACATCAAGGTGTGTAGGAGGTAAGGGGGGCATGGGGGGTGGTTCCCCCTCAAGCCTCTGGACCAAGTTACTAGTTCCCAAAAACAAGGCATATAAAGTATTTCAACAGTTGGGGGCACATGTATCGAGGGGCACCCTCACTAAGTTTCTGAAGTTTCAGATTTACAAAAACTATTCGCCCTTAATGAAGTATTTCTTCATTTCATTCACAAATTCCATGTACACAGCAAAAAAAACAAACCAGATAAATGGATATCGAGATACAATAACCTATTCTAAAAGCTTGTTCAGCTTCCCAACGCTTAACACAAATTATTGTTTACGTTTACGATGTCTTCATCAAGCTGCAAAATTATCTTTAAACTCCAGCGTAAACTCCTTCTAATTCTGTACCTTACTGTGTCTTGACTTTCATTCGAAGTCGGCAGACAAAGAGACAGCTCTACTGCGATAATTTGATCTTCCTCGTTCCGCAATTCATGTGAAAAGGACATAGAGCCCCTTTCCTTGGGAATCCACCTTGTACAAGACATTTGAACTGTTTTCTTCGACTTGGTCTTGCGTCAAAAAATTGTCTTTCATCTTTTTGCGCGGATTCAATTCATCTCCTCGATAGCTCTTTACCAACTGCAGTATGTTAAATGGATACCCGTCTGAGCCTCTTAAAATGATAAACTCCCCCAACTCAAGGGCAAATTCTTCATTGTCGTACAATGTTACATCAGCTGTAAGATCTCGTTCACTTTGTATTGAGTGTATTGTTCCATTGACACTTTCAAGATCCTTTCTTAAACCATGCGTACCCAGAATCGTTGGAGCTGTACCAAATCTTCGTTTGCTAAAGCCTCGAAGACTTCTCATCGGCCTAGACTTCAATGCAGTTGCAATCTCTCGCAGTGCCGCTCTAGTTTCGTTGTCAATATTATCTTTTGATGTCAAGTCCATGTAGTCCATTACACCGTTCTTAGTCCCGATGCAAAAACATGACTTCCTTGTCTCCCCTCCTTCAAGATTTGCTCTTCTACAGTTACGAAAATCTTCAACAGTAAACAGGTCTTGTTTCTTTACAGAAATAAATCTCTAGAGTAATTCAGTATGACCTATATCAAGTCCATCTTGTGAATATGTGTCTGCACCTCCTCGTTCTTTTTCACTTCTAACTGAAATGCCAGTTTTTTTTTAATTGACATAAGGAAGCAGAAACATGAAAGCATCGTTTGTTCGTCGTTTCTAAAAGACTGAACACTCCAAGAACAGGCTGAACACCCCAAGAACACCCCAAGAACACCCTAAGAACAAACGATTAAGCGGCTGAACACCCTTTAAAACATATCAAAATCGGCATATCATTCGAAAAATAATTTGGTCAATCAATAAAAATTAATTTTTGGGTCGGGAAAGGGCCTGATCAGTCTAATGCTGTTGGTGTTGTTACAACCAACTGATGTTTTGCGCGTCAAAAGTGTGAACGGGGGTTTGTACGCGGGAGCAATTTCGAGTTTGACTCCCTTTGTGCATTCAAGCAAATTTCCGTTGTTTTGAAATCATTGGAGACATTAAGAAGATATTGTTAAAATACTTCGTTTATATTATTTTATATTAGCAGTAATATCTTTATGAGCATTTAATCAATTATTATCAAAAGTACGAAATGTGCCCCTCTAATGCCCTCTTTAAGTCGCAAACTGCGGACCTGCCGCTTCCCTCTAACAAGTCCTACATTGTGCATTTTCTGTTTCATTTGTCAAAAATTCCTGATAAAAACCTGTCCAGGAATAGGAGCTGTGTGTCTCGTTCTGTAAACTAGCTAGCGTGCACTAGCATACCGTGACCATTTGGGCAAATTAGCGGATGGGAAGAACAATTGTTTGGAAGACAATAGGTAGTCAAGTGACATGTCGTATTTTTACATTGTCACAGGATGTGAAAGATTTTCAAAACAACGGGATCAAACTCGAAATTGCTCCCGCGTACAAACCCCCGTTCACACGTTTGACCCGCAAAACATCAGTTGGTTGTAACAACACCAACAGCATTAGACTTATCAGGCCCTTTCCCGCCCCAAAATTAATTTCTATTGATTGACCAAATTATTTTTCGAATGATATGCCGATTTTAATATGTTTTAAAGGGTGTTCAGCCGCTTAATCGCTTGTTCTTAGGGTGTTCTTGGGGTGTTCTTGGGGTGTTCAGCCTGTTCTTGGAGTGTTCAGTCTTTTAGAAACGACGATCGTTTGTTAGATGACGCGACATTTCAAGGTACCTGATGTTGTTGCCTTAAACGTTTTCTGTGATATGGCCAAAGAAGCACTAAACTAATTTTGTGGTGAGACATTTTAATTGTATCTTTTCGATAAGTTCCCCCTATCGAATGTATGTGAAGTAATCTTTGATGTAACGCAGTGCACACAGAAGGGCAACGTACACCGCCTCAGTGGTCTGGGAAGCCATCGACCTATCCGTGATGTCTAATAGATCTCTTTTTGTCAGATCCCTGATCTTTGCAATTAATTCTGACAGCTGTTGTGCTGGTTGCTGTAACTTTTCTAGGCCCTCCTTGACATTGCAGATCTTTTGCTCAAACGATTGGTCTTTTTTAAGAAGGGCCACTTTCTCCCTTCTTGAAATCATTCCGAAACATCCTGCAATGTTTCTCCAAATGGATTTGAATCTTATTATTCCTGAAAGTGGCGAAACCACCCTGACAGCTCCTTGAGTTTCTCTGGAATTTTCTGCAATATACAGCACAAGACCACGACTGCACAGCCCTTCTGGTCCTGAAATCTTGCCTTTGACATTGGACCATCGTCAAACCCACTCTCACCAGCTGTGCCTAAGAATAATGGAAGATTTTTAGTAGGAGTGTCAAATGAATATATGCTATGTTGCTCTCTATCTGATATCGTCAATTTATTCCCAAGCATGCACAGGCCAGCAGGAGCCGTCAGCTCGTTCAAAGAATAGGCAATGCACTTTTTGTTGGCACCAATGATGTGGACTTTCCCATCATCTTTAGACGTTCGGTTTTTGCAATTGTGCCAGGAGCAACTGATATACAGTCAAATGGACGCTCAAACAAATTCGAATTGATTGTGGAAATGCACATTGCGGTGGAGCAATCAGTAGACATATCAAGAACTTCAACTGTTTTATTTACTGGATCAGTTACAATCAAGAGATTGCTTGAAACAATCTCACGTATTCCACATAGCACTAGGCTTGGCTTGTTTTGAACTGTAAATGTCTTACAAGACCCTTGTTTGGCAAATAACACAGTTTACTTATTGGCAGCAGTTTTCTTTGATTTCGTAACCATGGCCTTATCATTTTGGGTATCAGCAAACCATGGCCTTATCATTTTGGGGACCTCCGTTTTTTTGCTGGCCGACTTCTTTGCAAGAGTCGATCACTTGTGAACTTATCCTTTGCAAAGACAACTCGTCACTTTGCTTATCAAATTGAAGAACTGCACGATGTGAAATACCGCTATTTAACTTTTGATAATGTTCTCCATCAAGATTTTCCATCAATGTCTAAGCTGCCATAAACAGTTTCTCCGTCAAAATGAGTCCCTCTTTCTAGAGAGGCTTCTGCATACTTTATGTTATGGTCAGTATCATGTATGAGAATGACACCTGAATCATCATGATTGCTATTGAATGACTCTGTGAAATCTTTTAAGACACTTTTCATACGATGGATCCATGTCTGGACAAGAAAGCATTGTTTTAAATCGGCAACAGGTGATATTTTGTTGTTTGCTGATAATTTCTTCGGCACATCTTTCGCACGGTCTTGAATCTGGTTTCCAAGTATCATAGATGTCTTTGTGAACCCCACACATTGATCTACTCTTCGTGCAATCTTTACACATCAATTTGCAATTCGGTGGATTTCCTGACGTAACTGCATGTACCAGACAACGAGTACAATAATTGACATACAGAAGAGTCTCTTGTGCACTTATGGCTGGCTGAACTCCATAAATTGTATCATTGAAGTTTCTAGCACCTGGGCGTACAACATTTTGATCAAGCGTCAAGGCAACATCAATTACTGATGACATGTCCGTCACGTTCTTGACGGCTGTGACTGGCGGAAGAAGTTTTAGCAAGATTGCAATAAACTTTACCAGCACTCCACTTGTTACCATAGGCACAACCATTTTGTTTTACCATGATGCTGGAGATAGGCCAAAATGAAATACTTTCTATAGAGGTGGGAGGACAGGCTGTTGACTGTCAAACGGTTGTATACCACTACCAACTCCAAGCTTTCCAAGGTAAATGTTGTAGGCTGCCTTCCCAGAGGCTGCATCTCTCATTCGCTCTTGCAAGTAAATCATAGCTGGAAACCTAGCAAACATATCTGTAAATCCACGGGCTGGATCTGTGCTTGGTTCACCATACATGGAAGAAAAGGCATTTATCTCTTGGAAAAAGGGATGTGTTTCACTGATTTAATCTCCCTGTAGAAGCTCGTTCATTCGAGTGAGAGTGGGATGCAGTTGCCTTGAGGAAACTGCAAACGCAAGACAGGAATAAACTCAAAACCAACTCGGAGTAAAACAAAATATAGAGTGGTACTCTTAAGTTTGCGACAGAAAATAGACACCAGACAGGAATATTCTGCTTGCGTATCTTAATTTTGCAATCTGCTAAATCTGTTGTAGGAGATCTATAAATAGATATCACATATCATAAAACGATATCATAAAGACTACAAATTTATCAATGCATCAGCAGAAAAAGAAGAGCTTAGTCTGTTATCCATATGTATACAGTTTCTGACACATAAAAATAATCAAACAGCCATGTGACCATTTCAGAATTATTATAAATTTCTAAAGTACAACGAGGGGTATATCTAGGGATTTTTGTATGGATTTTTCTTCAAAACAAAAGGACTGTTGCCAAAGTTGATTTTTACAGAGTGATACGCTCTTCAGAGTACAACAATTGCCTGGTACATAGACTCGGAATGGCTCAATGAAAAGTTTGGGTACAGCATAACTAATTTTTTGGCAGTTCTTCAGAGTTAACATGAAGCATTTCAGGTTTAGGTTTATTACAGTCGTTCAATTTTCAACTTCTAAAGTACAGAGAAGGTTCTTCTGATTCTTTCTCGTTTAAAATAACGCTTTCAGGAGTTGCACAAATTTTGGAAAACAATCTTTTTAGGGTAACATGATGCCTTTTAAGGAATTTTGAGAATCAAACCTCTGGTCTTTTCTTAGCATATCATGTTGCTTATATGCTTAAATATGAATAATGTAATTAATTGTCCTTACGTAGAAATGCATTTCTCTCTTGATCTTCCTTGTCTGTTATGATTATATCGGCGTTTGGTGGTTGATACAAAATCATGTTAGTTTCGCTCACGCTGTAATGTGGAAAAACTCTTTTTGCAAACTCTTCAAACTGACTAGGGGAGCACATTGATTTCTTTAGTGTCTTTAGCTTGTTTTGATCTGTCAAGAGAACTTATTTAAATAGTTATTAATATTTGTAGTAAAATCGATGACTGCAATGAGGAAAGACAAAGCGAAAGACAAATACTGTGGCCAGTTTTGTGCAGAGAAATTGAACTGCGACTGATTTTACGGTTCCAATCCACAAATAAATGCTGAACATCTTATGACTTTATACATTGAATATTTCAAGCTTAGTTTGTTCCTTGCACTTCCGCTATATTTTGTTCAACAACAAAATCAGGGTGGTAGTGTTTCTTCTTTGCAAAAATATTACTTGATAAAACATTTATTAAATATCATATAGAATTAAAAATAGCCTTGAAACTTGACCTTTCTCCCCTACAAGATTGTTTTCTTGACAGCCGACAAAGATGTTGGCAATGGCCAGTCCCAAAGGCCAATCCATTGTCGCATAGCTTGCGCTGTTTCTTGCTATTGGGAAGTTTCCATTGGTCTTTGGGAACTCTATGCTATATTACGCTCTACGTGCAAATGTATTGAACACTGTACTACAGAAATATCAACAGACAAATTTCCAAGTTGAAATTTATGTATTTTGAAATGTCTCTAATTCGTGCACAGGAAGTTATTTCCAGTCAGGATAGAGTTTCAAATCTCTTGAGGAAGGCATTGACTTCCAGAAATGTTGCCGATCAGAAGTTGATGAAGAGGGAACCTAGGCCGATGCCTCAACGAAAGACTGGCTCTGCGGCAGCGAAGAGGAAAATAGTCTCTTTGGCTGGCCTTCCCTTGTTTTCAGACCTGGTGTTTCACAATCTTGGACAGAGGCAGGGTATTCAAACATGCGGAACATCCTATCTGATGGGAAGAAGCATGAAAAGTCAAGGCCTCATTTGCAGGCCTACAAAATACAATGGCAATGACATCGTCAATGTTCTGTTTTCAGATCCGTTCTTATCCTCCTTGGATACTCCTTATCATGGTGGACGTATTGCTGTTTACATCATATTTTGTAAAGAACATTAGTTACTCTTTATTATGATTAACTTGTTGCTGTTATACCATATTTTTAAGAGAACATTACTCTTTACAACGATGAAGTTGTTGCTGTTTACATAATAGCTTAAAAAAGCATTGCCAACGTTAACTTCAAATTTTCCAAGGGTGCAACAGCGATAGGTCATATTTTCGTTTACTCTATTTTTGGTTGCTTCAAATAATCTTGAAATGCTTTGAATTTTGAGCTTTTAATAAAGAAAGTTGTAACCTAAGGCTCATAGATCAGTGATTGCTTAAAATTCCCCTTAAAGGATAATCAGCATGCATATTATTTATGGTATGCATCTCCCTCAGTCGTCATGTTTCATTTCATTTTTCTATTTTTACTGTTGTCTGTATGGAAGGGTCTTTACTTCTGCGAAGGCATCTTCTCAAGCAAAGCGACCTTTCGTTTTCTGTAGAGGGAGGTGGTGCAAAAAGTTTGGGCATGACCAGGTTTCGGGGCCCAGCTTTGCCACGGACTTTGATTATACACTGACTGAGTATCAAACAAGTTTCAACTACCACGAGTGGTTGTCTGTTAATAATTAATGTTTTTCATGGAACATGAAATAACTCAAAACTTCAAACAACAAGACAGACGTCCTCATTACCCAATCAGTTTGTACGTTATGTGTCACTTAGTTGTTCTAGTAGTGGCAGTGTGACAAGGATTTGTTCTTCAGGGTCATTTATCAGAATAAAACCACGCCAATTACTTTGCTCTTAATTCTACTTGAGTTCGTGGATCCTAAAAAAGAACGCAAAATGCCATGGTTACGGCACCCACCAGCCAAAAGAAAGCCGTTCCATATTTCAAAACAACATAGATGAGATTTAGCAGGTCTTCCGGATTCTTAGAAAGAACGAAGTTTCAAAAATGTAGAAGTATTAGTTTCCTTAGTTTGACTATCTGTCAGGTTACATTGAGATCTGCCTTTAGAGATGAAAGAAAATGATAGTCATCAAGGAAGATCTCTTTAAAAGAAAAATTACTATTTAACAAAGACTTTCTTTGACCCTTAGTCGATACAGTTACCACTGCAAAGGAGAACCAGTGCATCAAATGCTTATGCAAGCAGCCCTTGCAAGATTTTCAATGATCATTTGTTCGGGAAACAGGTCGTTCCCTGTTTTCTACACAGTATGATTAAAGGCAGTGAACCATATCTCCGGGGTAACGAGCGAAAACTGACGTGGCTAAGTTCTGATAAATCTTACCCCATATAACTAGCCAGTGATATACGGGAAAGTACAATTACCTGTCATAAATGACACCTGCAATATTCAGGCTTCTTTGGAGCTCAAGAAAGCTTGTTTCAGAGTTTGCACCATTAAGACAGCCCCAAGTGAACAATTCGATGCCTGAACTCTGCGCGTCACGTAGGCGATCATGAATGTTATCAATGATTGTGTCTGCAAAGACTGAAATTCCCTACAAAGTAACATTGGAATGATCAGGTGCATGTCAACAAAGCTTCATTTTAAATTATTAATCCAAACTTCACAAAGGAGCTTTAAAAACTGAGCCATTTGAAGTCTTGAAACTAATATATTTTCGACAAAACAATGAAACAACAAAACAATGAAATAACAAAACAAAGAATCACAGCAAATTGAAAGACTGCACTAACCTCTAAAAGATCAGTGACACGAAAATGACCAAGTTTTCTATACGAATATTTGAAAATAGTCTGTCTCTTGCTCAAAACAATTGATAACCCCACAAATCTTTCCTCCAGGGGGCGCTATGGAGGCAATTTCCCATCAGGCTACGTGACAATTTGACGGCTAATCGGACAGAACAGAAGACTATATCGAATAAAGCATACAGCGCTTTGCAGTTCAGCGCGGTAGAACGATAATTAATTTGTTGAATCAATAGACAAATTAGAAACAGCCATTGATAATATTTGCACGTACATTTTCTAGAGATACACTTCGGGGATCCACAAACTCTAAGGATGATATACAAAGTAGCACCGAGCTCGTTGAAAATAATAATAAATATTAGAGGGTGGAAAATAACAAATGGTAGGTGTTACTGACGCTATTCGTGGTGTTTGAAATTTAGACTCATTGCATTAACTTTGCCTTATAAAAATTTTGTCAGTCTATAGCAATGTAGCACTTTTTACGCATACTGAACTACAGAAGATAGATGCAAAGTCCGATGAGAGTAATGTAGCATGCAATTCCTTACATGTTCCTAGCACTTCTCAGACATCACGTTCTGACAGACAGTTGACGTACGTTCGGAAAGTCTTGACAAATAAACTCTATTGTCACAATTTCATAGAAAAAAACCCCGAAAATGAACTTGGCCCCAAATTTCATGTCACTTGTCCTTTAAAGTTATATCCTGGAAAAATATATCTTTGTGACTGCTCTATCCGAATACAACAAAAAAGCCAATCAGAACAGAGGCAATGTCGAGCAGGACCTCCAAAGTTTAATCTCATAAAAGAACAAAAGCAAAAACGTTATCTACAAACCAAAAGACTCTCCGCTTTAGCGAAATTCAGAGCCATATTGAATGAGCGACATCTGACATCATAAGGAGAGGACCAAACATTGTTCTCACATGATGATATAAAGACGACATTGTAATAAGGCTGTTTCAATTTCAACCTGAAGGCATTAAAGAAAAAGCATCATACTCAATATGCCATTAACGCAAACCGAACAGTGTATAAAAAAATTGAAGCATTTATATGGTGAGTATCAGAATCCTGATTGAGCTCTTAAGGACGGCATTTCTATCTTGAAAGTCTATTTAACTGACAAATTTTGCATATAGAGACTTCAAAATTAATTGGCAGTAGCAGAAGATCAAGTCTGTTGATAATTTGCGTTTATCATCTAAAATGCGTAACCACAATCAAATGGATGAGACAATCAAACCAACATTATGCAGATGTCAGGATCAAAAGAACCCAAAAGAATTCTTCTATCTTTTCCAAACTTGTATATGACTTCAAGAATCTTCTCCACTAATCTGCACTTATCAGGAAAATATTCAGCTTCCCAACTCCCATCCTTAAATAAAATTCACATCAATTGGTCTAAGATGTATCTAGATCGTTTACCATACACACCAAATGTGGTAAGAAGTGAGATTCAAATAAGCATTTTTATTCACTTTGCAAAATCTGGGAGTACGTTGGCTATAGAAAGAAACTTGTTATTAAAAATAAAGAAAAATGAGCTTGCCATTCTAAATATACCAAAGTAACAGATAAAAACACAAAATTCTAATGTGAAGTAGAATTACTGTGTTCTGCATAGGATATTTTACTTCAACAAACATTCCAAGTTCGTTTGGCAAATCTGACAACACCTACAAAAACAATATTTAAGCGATTTTACTCAAAACATAGAGATTGGAGAAAAAAAGCATTGAAAAGAAAGTCAGAAATGAAATGATAAGATTGAAAAAATAACGAGAATGAAATGATAATGATGATAAATGTGTTTCTACCGTCCGAGAGCGCACTTATGCAAGTGCGGAATGCAATTAAAAGGGGCACTCACAAAAAAAGGTAGGGACGGATGGACAATTTCGCTACCTCTTCTAGTGAAGGAAATGGGACGCCATTTTCCAACCTGGTATGCACTAAGCGTTCTTCATCATCCGTTAACAAAAACTAAAAATGAAAGTTTGTCGGAATACATCATAATCATTTCAAAAAATCATTCTTATTTGACAAAAGCGGAACCATAGTTTCGCTCACTTAAAGTATTTTTTGGCCAACACTCCTCCAAGTATGCAGACCTCAGAAAATGCGCAGATAAAATAATAAGCTAGTTGCGGATCAAAACAGCATAGGGCTGTGAAGAGTTCCTATAATTGGCTGTAATTAACCAATCAACGTCCACTTCAAACCTTAATATAGAAAGCCCAAGAGATGATCCTGTTCGGAAAGGACGAGCCTGTTCGGAAAGGACGATCCTGTTCGGAAAAGATGATCCTGTTCGGAAAAGACGATACTGTTCGGAAAAGATGATCCTGTTCGGAAAAGACGATACTGTTCGGAAAAGATGATCCTGTTCTGAAAAGACGATCCTGTTCAGAAAAGATGATCCTGTTCGGAAAAGATGATCCTGTTCAGAAAAGAAAATCCTGTTCGGAAAAGACGATCCTATTCAGATAAGACGATCCTGTTCAGAAAAGACGATCCTATTCAGAAAAGACGATCCTGTTCAGAAAAGATGATCCTGTTCAGAAAAGACGATCCTATTCAGAAAAGACGATCCTGTTCTGAAAAGACGATCCTATTCAGAAAAGACGATCCTGTTCAGAAAAGACGATCCTGTTCTGAAAAGACGATCCTGTTCAGAAAAGACGATCCTGTTCGGAAAAGACGATCCTGTTCGGAAAAGACGATCCTGTTCAGAAAAGACGATCCTGTTCAGAAAAGACGATCCTGTTCGGAAAAGACGATCCTGTTCGGAAAAGACGATCCTGTTCGGAAAAGACGATCCTGTTCGGAAAAGACGATACTGTTCGGAAAAGATGATCCTGTTCGGAAAAGACGATACTGTTCGGAAAAGATGATCCTGTTCTGAAAAGACGATCCTGTTCAGAAAAGATGATCCTGTTCGGAAAAGATGATCCTGTTCAGAAAAGAAAATCCTGTTCGGAAAAGACGATCCTATTCAGATAAGACGATCCTGTTCAGAAAAGACGATCCTGTTCAGAAAAGACGATCCTGTTCGGAAAGGACGAGCCTGTTCGGAAAGGACGATCCTGTTCGGAAAAGACGATACTGTTCGGAAAAGATGATCCTGTTCGGAAAAGACGATACTGTTCGGAAAAGATGATCCTGTTCTGAAAAGACGATCCTGTTCAGAAAAGATGATCCTGTTCGGAAAAGATGATCCTGTTCAGAAAAGAAAATCCTGTTCGGAAAAGACGATCCTATTCAGATAAGACGATCCTGTTCAGAAAAGACGATCCTATTCAGAAAAGACGATCCTGTTCAGAAAAGATGATCCTGTTCAGAAAAGACGATCCTATTCAGAAAAGACGATCCTGTTCTGAAAAGACGATCCTATTCAGAAAAGACGATCCTGTTCAGAAAAGACGATCCTGTTCTGAAAAGACGATCCTGTTCAGAAAAGACGATCCTGTTCGGAAAAGACGATCCTGTTCGGAAAAGACGATCCTGTTCAGAAAAGACGATCCTGTTCAGAAAAGACGATCCTGTTCGGAAAAGACGATCCTGTTCGGAAAAAACGATCCTGTCCTGAAAAGGCGATCCTGTTCGGAAAAGACGATCCTGTTCGGAAAAGACGATCCTGTTCGGAAAGGACGATCCTGTTCGGAAAAGACGATACTGTTCGGAAAAGATGATCCTGTTCGGAAAAGACGATACTGTTCGGAAAAGATGATCCTGTTCTGAAAAGACGATCCTGTTCAGAAAAGATGATCCTGTTCGGAAAAGATGATCCTGTTCAGAAAAGAAAATCCTGTTCGGAAAAGACGATCCTATTCAGATAAGACGATCCTGTTCAGAAAAGACGATCCTATTCAGAAAAGACGATCCTATTCAGAAAAGACGATCCTGTTCGGAAAAGACGATCCTGTTCAGAAAAGACGATCCTGTTCAGAAAAGACGATCCTGTTCGGAAAAGACGATCCTGTTCGGAAAAGACGATCCTGTTCGGAAAAGACGACCCTGTTCGGAAAAGACGATCCATTTCGGAAAAGACAATCCTGTTCGGAAAAGACGATCCTGTTCAGAAAATACGATCCTGTTCTATGTAGAGAGTTTGTCATTGTGAAGGTTTGTACCACGCACCATTCTGTCACATCATCACTTCAAAAAAACACTATGATTATTTTCATAAGCTCGAGGATGAAGTACTAATTTCTTGTACTTTCCTTATACGCTTTAGCACAGCGGCATAGCTTAAGAGTTCGCCTTGAGCATATTGGCTGGTGGGTGTTTTCCCAGGTGTGGTGACTAGCTAAAGGTTTCTGTTTTGACCTATTGTCACCACAAAGTACTACCACGAAGTATCACTACAGCTCTGAAGATTCCCTCATAACTAAGTGAAGATTCCCTCATAACCTGCAAATCTAAGTGCATCAAGCATTATGCTCCCTTTATCACAAAAATCACTTGAAAAACAAGTTTGAAGAATTGGCCTGTGTTTCACCTTAAGTGACGCCATGTCCTTGAATGTCATGTCTTTGAGTGGCACAGCCAGTTTGGTTGTACCTCCATCCAGCTAAAACCAGACAAGTTGATGGTTGGAGACAAAAAAAATTAAACGTAACAGCTACGAAGACACCACAAGGCTATAGCTAGAATTATTGTATTTTTAAAAAAACGAAATAGCGGTGTTCTATAGTTTCTTCAAGAAGAATCACGATCTTTCCTATATCATCTGAAGGGCATATGAAAGGCAACTAGCCGTCAAACTACCAATGCTGTACGTTTTATAACGGCATGGGTTGTACAGGAAACCAGTAATTGCCCCTAAAATCAGTAACGTTCTTTGAAAAATATTCGATAGAAGACCACATGAGTTCCGATTCTATCTCTAATTTGGCTCGTGTTATAAACATCTGACAATCGTGCCACAACAAGAACCCTAATAAAAGACAGCCTTTAAGTGGTTGCATGTCGCCCAATCAGTAGAAAACTTCAATACTTTTTCATAGCTAGCTAGATTTTACGATACGAAAACTGTGTAGACCCTTTGCTAGTTATGTCCAGCAAAGTTGAAAAAATAGTAAAATACAATCGAAGAAATCAGCATCGAGTCATAGATTCGGGAAGAAGTATTAAGGTTAAATGAAGACAGTGAAGCAACACCACTTGCAGCTCAACTACATCCTAATTTAAATTTTACATGAAATGAAATGTAATAGGTGCTACACCTTGAAGGTCGTGCGAAATTGTACAGTTCACCGAAAAAAAATGGAAAAGCAAGACAATTTGAAAAATAGAAAAATACCTTTATTGCCTGTGCATTGGCACAAAAATCGTGGAAAACGACAGGGACAGAATCTTTTGACAAGTGCACATCAAGCTCAACATAGTCTGCACCCTAAGATAAGTTGACGATGAAGAGTAAAATAGACATCCCTATCTTTTTAACACAAAGGATAAGTATAAAGTATAACATATTTAACATAAAGTATAATGAAGTACGATATAACTATTCACAATGCTTGACTTTTCGACAATCTAACAAATAAATTAAGCACATATTCCCAGTTATTTGAAAATCCCGACTCAAGTCGACTGCCCAGTCAAAGGCATCAGTCTTAGGGGACTAGTGCTTGGCATTTACTCACTCACTGCATGATGGGAAAGAAACACCCGCACCCTTATCACCGTCCTGTGAACGGGCAAACATAAGATCGACAGAGGCACTGTGAAAACATGCTTAAACATATAAAGCAGATTTTACTAACATTATTGAAAGCAGTCTGGAATGAAACAGTTGTATTTTCAGTTGGCATTTTCTGTGAACTAAAAATTGAGGTACATTATAATCGACGCTATATCCGTCAATTCATTTAGTACTAAGTATATATCTAGCGCTGAGTTGTAAAAGTTATAAAATAATTGAAAACGTTACGTGAAACGATTGACTAATCTGGCTAACTACAACTGAAGATTTAAGGTAACAGTTCAGTAGAATGACCGGCTTAAAAACGGCATTTTCACACCTATTTAGAACTTCTTCCTTATATATTATACACCCGCGCTAACTAAAATAATCTTTTTTTGTTCAGAGCGCAAGCAACTATGCAGTAAATGAACAAAAAGGTATAATACTAAGGTGCAACACCTTAAAAACGAAGATTCCATTTTGATTAGTCCCGGTTACCAGAAATGCAATTCAATATTTGGAATATTTAAGTCTAAAGATGACCAAATTAACGCGATCAAAACCATGATGAAATATTAGAATAAGGTCAAGACTTTTTATCATATACAACAGAGCCGTTATAGAACACATGTTAGTATCTCCTTACCTTGGATGCCCAGTGGTAGCCCCGCATCCTCTGTGACCTATATTTAGAGTGCGCCTCCCCATTGTACCGTTAGAGTGCCATTCAGGAATTTTCAGACCAAGTAGACCGTTCCTTAGCAATGATTCACTTCTCCATGGATGGATTATCAAGAAACTGACTACAAAGCAAGACGATCAATTGCCTTCATTCGTGTTACTTGAAAGTAACATTTTTCTAAGCTGGCCATAACGTGGCACAGTTCGTTGACTCTGAAGAACACAATAGGTTGGGAGGAAAGGGCTTGGGTTCATAGAGCAAGGGTCTGGATGACGAACAAATGGGTCATGTTTAATCAACAAAATCAAATGAACAAAAGGGCTATATATTATGGCAACATTGAGCGTTTGAGGATTCTCGATCCAGTCATACAGCCTATTCATTTATCCTTGAGATCCAGTTAGAGTAAGTGACACCTCGCATTTGTACAGCAAAGGATTTACGAAAGGAAGAACAATTATAACTGTGAATGTATTAACTGTAGCTTCCAAAACCAGAGCACATTTTAACAATGGGTTTATCTTTAGGAAAGATTCAATAGAATATACAGTTTATCCTCTTTCACGCTAGTCTGCTTATCTAAAGCACGATGGCAGTGATATTTGTTGAAGATGGCCGTAATAAATGTGCTAAAACATTGCTTTATAGAGTAGTCTACTTCTATCGAGTCCTCACTTTTTAATTAAAAAACTGACATTAAATAGGAAACTCTTGAGAGACAAAATCGGAGACATCAAACTCTTGAAAGGCTCATGAAAAATGTTAAAACTTGCAAAGAATCAACACCACTTTGAGCAACTCTTGTCACCCTATACAGCATTGGAAATACACAACCGATAATAAATGATACAATTCTACGACATTTTGTTGCTTTCTAGAAAGTACCAGGCTTTATTTAGTTCAATAAGTTCAATAAGTCAATTAGTCCATTGGTCCAATAAACTTCAATATCAATTATTGCCTTGTAAAATGATGTTGTAAAATGATGTAAAATTATGTTCATTAGCCTTAAAATTCCAAATATTTTAAATACTGCTATATTTCTCTGCTCTTCTCATTGAGCTTTGTTGTTGCTTTTAGAGAAATTTGTATTTAGTTGGAATTTAAAAATGCGACCACGAACTTGAACTAGTACCAACAAAAATATTTGTCATGAAGTAATCCAAGTATCATTCTGCTTAAACGCTTTGCATTTATAGCCTGGGACACGAAACTGCCAAGCTAAAAGGCCGAAGGTCAGAATTTCCACTGCAAGAGCATACTTGAACCTTTGGTAATTGCAGTTCAGCGAACTCGTCGATCTGCATTATCACATAGGCCACAATACCTCCTATCGAAAATTCCGACACGATTTACTGAATTCTCAAGAGCTCGTTTTTCTTTTCAGCTTCCTCGACCTACAGGCAAGCATAGTGGAAAACTCTTTCCGAAGTAATGCCTTTACACCCGCCAAGTTTGACAAACGGATTGGTCAAGCCCTTGTTCTGATGAGTAGGGCATGTTTGACATTGCGGAACAACATACGATCAGAGGAATCGAAGTGCCTTATTGGCCAAGAAAAAAAATGGTTTCAGCTCTGGATTACTCAAAATGAGGTACAATGCAATTGACAGTTCAAAGAAGAAGTAGGTTATGCTGACTAACGTAGGACAGTTGGTAATAGGACAACTGATGTGGCAGATTTCACAGCACAATGCAATCTTCACAAATTCTAAACCAAACAAAAGATAAAACCGCTTACATTTCACAGTCCAAAAATCATTGACACCACTTTTGCCATTTAGTAGAACTTTCATAGTGCCATGCAGATCTTGCAACATTGAATAAGGGATATACAATTCTTTCCAACTTGATTTGTCAATGGACAATTCAAAACAAAGAACCTGTGTATAATGAGCAATATTCACCATTTAAAATACACATAAAATGACATCTGTACTGCAATTTAGATACCATTGGACAGGCCTGGCCAATTTATGTGGTCTATCGCCCGCATGCGCCCCGATGTATCGCTCGCCCTAATGATTATTTGCTAACGTAACCTCCAGCCTTGGCTTTCCTTTTTTCGTTCTTCCGCTAATTTAACACTTCCTAAAATTTTTCATTTACTTGATCTCAGGAGTTTTTCTTTGAAAGACGAAGAATTTCGACTTCCGCTCTCTGAAAGCAGAAATTTTACGGGTGCGCTTGTTAAAGACGAAAATTTTGTCTTTCAAAGACATTATTTGAAATTGAGCCAGAATGTAGGTGCCCAGCCTCCTACGTTTCCTGTTCAACTTCCCATTGTTGAAATACCGTGCTTCACAGACAAAACTCAGTCATGTGTCTAGTCTTCGGATACAAATAGACATTTTTGCAATTTTGGGCAACAATGAATTGCGGTCTAGTGGCGGCCATGTTGGTAGACCTCAGCAACAACTGGTAGTCAAAACGTACGAATCGCAACTTCAAAACAAGTTCCCATCCCCGTTTCGTTCGTTGCTTTGCCGATGAATAGATGAACGTCATGCCTACATTATGCTGTATAGTTTCCTGTAAAAATAAGCAAAAGAAGGGATTGAACTTGAGCTTTTTCCGAATGCAAGCATTGATAAACAACGAGGGATCCATAGCAGCAGAATTGTCCGAACGTCGAAAGCAACTGTGGTTTGCAGCCATAAACAGAGAGGATGCTTTTGCAGCCATAAACAGAGAGGATGCTTTTGCAGCCATAAACAGAGAGGATGCTTTTGCAGCCATAAACAGAGAGGATGCTTTTGCAGCCATAAACAGAGAGGATGCTTTTGCAGCCATAAAAATTATCCTGTATCTGCCAATGATGACGTAGCAAATGAAAATTAAAGGTTGGGGGCCAAATCACGACGAGAAACTTGCCCACAAAGAAGAAGCCTGTCAGTAAAGATTTTTTCAGATTAAAACTATTTGGAAGATTAAATTGAAATTACCATACAGGTCTGCCTTCTAAGGACATCCTGTTGCCAATTTTCATATTAATACCCTGGGAATAACACATGGACAGAATTCGGCAATGTCCAAATTTGAGAAATTCTTATAACCCTTTCACGTCTCAGACTCAACCTGCAGGTAAGGGACTTGGCATACCGCTACAATGTGTCAACTTCTGTTATATCCAAAGCCTTCACAAAGACCATTGACCTACTCTACATTAATCTGAAGGAGACCACTCTATCGCCTTTACGGGAAGATCTTATGAAGTATATGCTTATGATGATTGGTTTAAAAGTTGTTTCAATCCTTCAAACTGCTTTGAAGTTTTCAGAGAGCGCCTATCAAATTTATATGCAAGGGCTCCTACATGGTCCAATTACAAACCGAATAATACTGTTAGGTATTTACCAGGTTCTATCTCATTCATACCACTGTAACGGATCTTCAAAAAACAATGTTTCGGCATTGGGATAAAAAAGCTCAGTAATAAGAGGTGGGAACCGCTTTTGAATTGTTCCAAGAACATATCCACCAGAAAAGAGTGGATGAACAGATAAAAGTATAGGCTTTGCTTTGTAAATTTTTTCCAGAAACATTGCATCAGTTGCTTTATAAGTAGCGTTCAAATGACTTTTTGGTGCTTGATCTGAACTAGATGCTTTAAAAACAACCAAATCGCACTCACTTCAAAACGGATCCCATAAAATCAAGTATTTACAGCACTTATGTCCTTCCAGTTGTTTTATATAGACTAGAATGTGTCAGCTGGACTCCTACTTCGCTGCAAAAACGTCTTCAACAAAGAGTCTTCCAAAACCACATAATGCGATTTATGACTAATACCAAACTCACAGATTATGTCAGAATTGAGAACCTGGAACAAATAACCACCAACCAACCACCGCTGTCATCAAGGGCAAGGTACTCAAACTGTTTGGTCTCATGAAAGAACGGACCATCGTGTCAGCAAGATCTGTCAGGAAGGCATAATTAATAGAAAAAGAAACAGAGGACGACCACACAAAAGACGGAGAGATAACACCAAAGCATAGACCGAACACGACACAACTTCCCTTCCCGACACTCTTGTAACTGTTTGCTTTTCACACATGCTAACAGCAGCTTCCACATAAAACATTGCAGAGGTAACGTAAGGAAATGTTTCTCCAAACCAAGTCATACATGTACCATGGGCATCATCAACTGCTTCATCCTCTGTAGAAATGAACCAGGGCTGTACTGTTGATTCGCTTAATCGTAGGCTGTGGTTAACTTTCGCTCGTACAACCAGAAAGGAAACGGTCGTATGCGCCTGGACTTTAAAAGCTTTTGAAATCTCTTATCAAGTAGCTGTATTGATGTTTGCAAGCGGCGGAAAGCCGGCAGACTCGCTCTTTCACGAAGAAGAGGTTATCGAATAAGAACATTGCCCTCTAATAACTGTTGTTTCTTCAGCATGTTTCTTAGCTTCTTGGCTCATTATTTCGACATATTTCTCCATCCCTGCCCAAAAGACTCTCACGCTTCGATGTTATACTTGTTGTTTACTTGATTCTTTTGACTACCAGTTGTTGAGGAGGTCTACCAACATGGCCGCCACGACGACCGCAATGCATTGTTGTCCAAATCGCAAAAAGCAGAGATTTGATTTCTGCGGATTACTCGAAGAAAAAAATCTTTGTCATATCATTTATCGCTTTCAAATATGGCGAGGCGCGTGCCTGAGTGCTTTCGCACGCTCCAACTGATTGCATTGCATACGCTTTAAAAAAAAGTTAACCCTCGAATAAGCCCCAGCCTCCAAATAAGCAGCTCCCACCCCCTCGAGTACGCCACAGCCATAAAACTAATTTTTGTAAATCCTTGGATAAACCCCCGGGGATTTACAGTATTCACAAACAAGTTTTATGTACTGGAAAAGTTGCTCATCTGTTCAAGCCCTTGTGGCCAGGCCTGAAATTGGAATTTACGCAAAATACTTGACAATCTCCACCATACATGTGCAGTGTAAACTATCAACAGTGAAATATCAATTGAAGTTTATATTAGACAACTGAACACAAAATATAGACTAAGATGGTAAATAAAGAATCAAACGAAGCCCACATATTTTTCTACTTACAATATCTTTGAAGTCACATTGGCGAAAGACATATGAAATGAAATCCCCTTGATTCCAAATAATCGGTGCTTGGCCATCTGAAACTTCAACAGATTTCCCTTCTTTGGCAGGAAGTTTCTATAAAAATAGACATAAACAACTTCGCATGAATTCTATTAAAGCGGTGGTCAACATTTCGCGTAAAATTTTCTCGCGCTGATCGGACAGCGACTGGGAAAGAGGTACCTTTGATGCTGCTTAACAACAGTAGGCACACCACACTCACGACGACGGCCACCCGAACGATGCGCCACATTTCAATCCTAGTAAACGAAGAGCAATCGCCGCCATAGCTATACATTCTCTCCTCGAGAAAGGCAATGACAGACATTGGACAAGAGGAAAACGAGGAAACAGATGAGGAGAAAGGATAAGAAATCCTTTTTTGATAATATCTTGAATAATACAGTCTTTACACTCCCTTTTTAAGTTTCATTGATTTAATAGCAACTTCATTTACATCGTTTATATCAATTTCACTGTTTACACTGTCATTGTGGCCTTCCAGGGCGAGACTCGCATCCCCAATCAAAGCTTCGGGCCTAGCATCGTTCCCCTGCACTTTTCTATGTGGTGGAAGATTAATGCAATTACACTTTTCTTAGCTCCCATGTGGTGAACTAGGTGCCTCTTCTTGCGCGTAGAATTCGTTATCTTTCATCATCTTGTCCATAATTCAAATTCTATTATTTTTCAGCAAAAGCGAGAGTCGCAACGAAGTCGATGCGAACGAAATCAACCCAAGAAGTCAACAGCAATGAAATAATTAAATATTCCGGGGGTCTTCAACCGACTGCACCTGAGCCGCGCCTACATCTGTGCAGAGCCAACAATGTTAGGTGAGGTAGTCAAATGATTCAACAGGTGACGGGTGACCCAACATGATGGTCAAACGATCCAACATTTCGCCATGAAAATCAGTGACAAAATCGGCTACGTTGCAAAAGACATTAGAGCCACGTATTGGTTTCGGCGTCACTTTTTCATTGCGGCCAGTTAGTAATTGGAATTGCTTCAAACACAGACAACCAAAAACAAGCACAAGTATTTGTATTTAAAACAATTATAAATATTCCATGGTATGAAGAATCAAGAACAAACAACTTGTTGAAGGCTTACATCGATATCGTTGAAGGACTGTGACTGAACTGCCGGTGTCATATGCATTTCGGTAACCTTATGCATTTCGGTCCGGGTACACAAATGCATGGCAATTTTGGTTATGCAAAAAGGTACCCAAGCACTTAAAGAAAAGGTAACCAAAACGAATGGTAGAATTGAGCCTTTCTCTTTACTCTATGCATTCCGGTTTGGTCCGTATTGCACAGAATGTAATGAGCAATCTAACTAATTTTTAACAAGGCGGTGCTAACTACAAGCGGTGCGCTGATTTCCTTTCTTAAGGAAACGCAAAGAAGGTACAAAATAAATGGCACCGCTAGTTTGCGTGCGATGGACAAGTGTGAAATATTTTGTTCGGGAAGAACTGTGTTTCATTTGTAACGCATATTGTGCCCAATTGTCACACCATGATAAATAAACACGATTTGTAACACACTGTGTTTCACAATGTTACACTTTTGCATAGGTTACCAAAACGCATATTACACCCGGCAACAGCTAGCTTCCATCGTCAACTTCCATGCTTATGGTACAACAGATTTGCCGGCGTGACCGGCACTGCTGTAAGAAAGTTGAGCTGTGTTTTGTCGGCATTCGGCAGCGATGAATTCAAAGTGCAACTTATCCCGAAAATGAAAATCAAGGAACATGGGAGTTATTGACCTCTTCTTTAAAAATAGAATATTGAAATTGTAAATTTGGAACACTAAAGTGCTCCTTTTTTGCACCAAACTGCGTGGTTGCAAACCAAGGCTGCGCAGGAGCGATGACGTAGCAACCAGAACGCGATGCCATTTTTGTTGGTTTAGGCCTGGACCATTACAAACTAGTTCCCACAAAACCTTTACTTCAAATTCAAGAAGGAGCATAGGTTCCAAATCTTTGATTGGCTGAGCGACCAAAATTTCTGCAAACCCCATTAGCCAATCAGAATTCAAGAATATGACAACAAACGTGCCTCGCAGCTAGATTGAACCCTCTTATGGACGTTTTACCAATGCCCACCAAAATTGATTTGGTACCTATGCTACGAGAAGAGAAAATTGTCTTCTGCTCATAACAGAAATGACCGCTTTGGAGATTGTGCATAGGTCGAACAGTATAGTGATCGGCCAGCGGCAGAGTGGATTGCCATCTAGTGCTGTTTTGGCGTACTGTGTCAACTGTTCGCAGTTCACTTTTTGCTGCTTTGCTCTTTTTCTGCCAGAACTCTTCATATCTCTAAAACAAGAAAAGACAAAATGCTTTACTTAACGAAGGAAAAAATGTGAAGCAAAACATCTCGCAGGGTGTATTTATTTCTCCACATGCATGCAACAAATGGACAAGATTCTATCATTTGTGAAAAAGTAACAACCTCTTCTCTAGGCCATGTTATGTCATCCTGCAACCTAATAATGAGGATGTCAGTTGAGGAATTTGATAAAATTCTAGGGCTTATTGAAAAAGATATATTCCCCCACCAACTTATAGGAAGTCACGAAGTTATCAGTCCATGGGCAAGAAATTCTTTGGCTACAAGACTTCTAGCAAATGGCGAAATTTTCTGCTCGCTCTCAATTCAGCTCGCTCTCAATTCAGCTTCGCATTTTAAGGGCTGCTATTTTACCATCCAACATCGTCCAACATAGGTGGAGGAATTTGCGTCCGACAAAAATTTGCGCTTGTTCTGCCAGGGCCAAAGAATCAGTGCTATATGACCATGCCACCTTCAAAGGAATATTTCAATCAGTGATCACTAAAATCACTTGTCAATCATTGTTATTAACATTGTAACATTACTTTTAGAAACACAATGACCTGAAAATTGTCGATAGAATTGAAGATAGAAAGGGATAATTTCAGGTTCATTGAAGCAAAATTTTGTCACCAGTCCTTGAATACACCATACTGAATGAACTACCCATGCTAAATTTCTTGCTGAATGCCTATCATCACCAGCTAAAACCAAATCTTCTTTTCCACTTTTGAGTTATTCCACTGTTCGTTCCTTGTCATTTAGCCAATAAATAATTATGCCTGGTAAGACTTTATCCTGAAAAAACAATATAATTGCTTCGAAGCAAAATGGCATTTTTATTTATCAAAATGAAGGCCTTGAACCAAAGCCCCCAAACAGTAATGAAGTGTTATCAATAATGTTCAATGGAATGGATGGACAATTTATATCTTAATCCACAAATCGTGTACATATTTAAGAAAAAGTAATTATTTAATTGAAACAGGTTACCCTTGGCTGCTTCCTTTGATGTCCCTTCAGCTAATAATGTGGCACAGGGCCGTAGAATAATACCAACAGTAATTCTTGTTTCTCTAGAAAATTCAGTCCTCCATACTATTTCATGCTCAATACAAAAGTTACTTGCACGAACAGTTTAAAGCTCAATCATTGTACCCATAACTTTAGTTTCAGTGAGTGGATCATCTGCCTTGCAAGTAAGCCAAAGCTTGAATAGTTCAAGTAAACTATAAAAAAGACCATTAGTTTAGACATCCTTTTAAGGAGGTAACTGATGAATATCCAAGCAACAGAATCTCCAGCACGAGAAAATAGGTATTGACCTAATAAGAGTAAACTTTTAGTCCTCAATCCTCATGCAACGTAGGGACGCCTTCCAAAAGTCTGTGCTAAAGTCATCTTCAATCAGTCTTCCTTATCGCCTGCCAATAAAATGCACGGAGAAAGAAACAGTTCACTAAGCGAGTAGCCATACTTGACGTTTTCGAGTCAACCAATTCTTCTTCTTTTTGCCACAGCGCTTCTCTTCAGCATTTCCCCTCACCTTTGTGGGTCACCAACTAGGCCATAAACCGTGTGTTAAGGCCAAAGATAGCGCAAACAGTGATTTGGCATCCAGCATTGAGCTCACTCCCTCCTTGCGATGCAGTTCAATTACTTCGAGGCACAACAATCACATAAACATGACCTGGAGACATTCATAGTATAAAATACCAAAAAAATACGTTGTGAGCACATTGAGATCAGGCTTATGCCGTTAAATTCAATTCAATGCCGTTAAATTAAGCCAAATGTGCCAAAAGGCTAACTGCGGTAAAAGGAAAACTAGATTTTACGCCCTCACAGTGCAAGCAAAATCCGGCATAATTTGACCGAACAAGGAAATAGACGCGGGGGAGATGCGGACTTGCTGACATGTGTAAAACCTGTGAAAATGCCGCGCAAATAGAAACTTTTAAGATGAACAAGCCTACGGGAAAACCATCCATCTCCGCGGCCTTCCCTGAGGCGGGTTCTAGTTTCTACGTCATGCATTGCTCGTTACCTGACCACATTGATGCGCGGTTCGGTGCAAAAAATTTGCAAATTTCGCGACTTTGAAGCGCAAAATGCTCAAATAATATTCGTTTCTGAAACCAGCATAGTTTGAACTTGTCTAACGTACTTAAACCCTTTTCGGGTTGAGCTGCACTCAATGCGGTGAATATAATACGCTAGAGGGACATCAAGAGGCTGTGCGCACATGCAGCGGTGCGGCCCTGTGGCAACACGGCGAAAGACATGGACGTGCAGACAATCCTGAAATGTAACAGAGGATGTTTTCAAGGAACGATGTGAGCCTGATACCGTCAAATATAAGGGAAAGAATCCGGTCATTGTCCTCCATGCTTTCTTCACTAGACGAAGCAGACATTCGCCTTGGTTGATACCATGATCCAATCGCGCAATTAAATCAGTACCCTGGGTCATAGGCGCCGACTTTTATTTTTCCCAGGGGGGGCTCAAAATTTAAATTTTAAAAAAATTAAAAAAGTTAAAAGGTAGAGAAATTACCTGTCGCTTTAATAACGAAATACAACATATGTATTATGTATAATAACAAAACAAAACATTTTAATAAATCAGATATAACACCATGGTCTTCAGTATCATCAGTTCAATTCTTTGATTGATTCCAAACGAAATTCCCAGGGGGGGGGGGGGTGGCTCGAGCCCCCACGTAGTCGGCGCCTATGCCCTGGGTACCACACTCGCTATATGTAAAATCTGATCTGGTGCCCCTATTCTCGTTCTAGTGTAAATTGTTTGTTTGAATAAACTTAGTCAACTTGACAGACTGGGAACTACGCCTGTGGAACCAAACTGACGGATATATACCCAAGATACGCAGTGGAATCGGTAGGAGTTTTTGGAAAGCTTGGATCCAACGTGTTTAAAAAGTTCCGTAACAGGATGACAAGTGGGGCACATGCTACTAACCCGTATCACTAGGATGACAACTGATGAGACGTATCATCGCTACGTGCATGTGAAAACCACCAATTTTATTGGATAAAAGGGACCATTTATTTTTGAAGTCCCAAACATGTTCAAAGTTCGGGAAAATAGACGTTTTCATATGTTAATGACACAGTGTGCTGTCATTCAATTAAGAATTGAAGAATTTCATAGAACTGAAATTTAACTCCTAGAAATTAAACACACTTTAAGTTTACGACATTGTGAACTCCGATATCTTGATTTGATAATTAAGTAATCTGCATCTAATTGATCGGATGTTTGAAGGACTGAAAAGTTGCCTAATTAGTTTTAAACGAATTTTTTCATAAAGCTAAACAACTATATATGTAGCAATGGCTTAAAAAGGATATGTAAGTTCCCAAATTATCTTTCTTGTCAAAGCATTTTGGCTGTTCCATGACATTAATTTGTGTGTCTTGAGTCTATCTTTATGAAACCATTATAGAACTGCCTCCTCCCCTCCGAGAAAAAACAAAGCAACTGGCTTGAAGCAGGGGTTTCTTTACCAACCTGGAATTAAAGTTTGCCCATGATTTCGTTTTACATAGTTATTGGTGTTAGCAATAAAATAGCAAGAAGTATCGAATTTTATCCTAAAAACTTTAATGAAGAACTAGCAACAGAAAGTAAAAGCCTTCAATTAATTTCAACTTCAATATATTAGTTTCAATGTTACGGACAGCTGCATGCCTTTCTCCATTTATTTGCCAGTTCTGGGACATGAAAACTGAGGAACCTAGCTCCTTCAGTCAGAACTGTTAGTCAGGACTTTGATACATTTGACAATATAATTCGATTTCTGTATGCAATTCAAGATTAACTTTTCCATTTAATGAATTTGAAATTTACCCTTATAAATCAGAAAACTATTTTCCAATAAAAAGTAACAGAATGTTGGATGATGTTAGACGATGTTGGGATGGTTTGGCCACCCTGTCCAACAAAATCACGTTCGCGCAAGCGCAGAAAGAAAAAGCCTGCCACTTTCATTTGTTTTGGTTGGAAAGCTGCGAATGCAATTTACGAAAGATGGAGACCAAACATCCACCGAAGGGCTTTTGAAACGAGTCAGCTTCGGTCAGACGAAGAAAAAAATGAAGACTTTTCTTACGACAGCGTAGATGAGTTTGACGACGAAGAGATAAGGAGATTATTAAAAATAAAGAAGGAGGCCTCAGTAAAAAATGAGAGACAAGCGGGGCAGCTGTCAAAAGGTTCGGAGAGAAAAAGCTTTGTATTTGACGATAACTCTCGACCATCGAAACTTTGTTTTGTGTCTCTTCTTCACTATCATCCAAAATTTCACATACACCTAAAAACACTGCTGCCGCTTCTCAGTCGTTTTGTTCTAAATCGAGTCGCCATGTTCAGATTCCTAGTGTAGAAAGCTCGCGCGTATGGGTTAGGCCTCTAGTTGTTGTTGCTGCTGTTGTAAATCAACAAATGTTGGATAAAATGTTGCGTTGGTTTGGCCACCCCTGCATCCAACAATGTCCAACGATGCACAAAAGTCGCCAACATTGTTGGGATTTGTTGGATGAAATGTTGCGCTGGTTTGGCCAGGGCTTTACACTGGATACGGTAGCTCTTGGGAATCGACACTTGCTTACAACTTTTCAGCTTTTACGAAAACAAACCTTTTGAACAAACTGAAGAACCTGCGGTCAATAGTCGCTATGTCGACGACACGTACATACCGAATTTCGTCAAAACTTCGCTACAGAAAATCCTCCTCCTATTGCTTTAAACCTTGCAAAAACAATTTTCCTGTGATAAACAAACCCCGAAATTACACTTGATGACAATCAATTCTTGATGTAAATTCTTTAGCAATTTTCAATAAATTCTGGCTATTTGGTACTCTAAGACCAAACAATCAACTCAGTGGCCCGAAACATAAATTAGAAGAAAGTTGTATTTTTTAAATTTCGCAAATTATAGACTTTCTTAGGTGGCGCGGCACAATCGTGTTGCTTCTTTCCTCGTGTTGCTAGAGAGTGTAAAACAGTTTGCATTGACAACAAGCAAGCGCAGGGAAGAATTTGTCGGCAAATCTGAGTATATCTAGTCTTTTGTTAAAACAATCTTCGTTTTTTCGACGGCAAAAACTGGCAGCCCCGCGGGCAAATCCAAGTCGCCGCGTTGTGCACACGCTTCTTCTTATCTTTTGATATGACATTCAGGTCAATCACAAACAATCCCTTCTATTGTTTCTTTTCTACACAAAGAATCGCCAGAACGCTCAGCAGAGAGGAGGCACAGAAGAGAGGAGGCTCTGCAGGGAGGAGGCTCTGCAGGGAGGAGGCTCTGCAGGGAAGTGGCTCAGAAGGGAGTAGGCACTCAAATCTAGTCGCGCAATTGTGAATTAATGAATTAGGATGTGCTCAAAGCAAGAAAACGTCAGAAAGTTGAATGTGTTGCATGTGGAAAGTTTTTTATTCAGGTTTTCGCAACAAGCATAATGATAGCCTGCGTCACAGACCAAAAACGTCCGTGAAGTGTACGTGTTACAAGAACATGTTACGTCAACAAAAACATATCAGGTTCAAACCTGTCAGAGCTGTTGCTAACTGTTCAGAGGTACGTAGACCCAACTTAAAACCTTACAGTTGACGGCACGAAGTTACACTGCCGGTTAAAGTCACTTAAAATTATTGTTTATAGCTCTGTTACATTCACCCTCCACTTACAGGCATAACTTTTCTAGCAGCATTTGGTGTGACTACTGTACATATAATACTACAACCAGAGTCTACTGTATAAAGAAACAAATACAGTT
The DNA here is from genome assembly GCA_003864495.1 of Nemopilema nomurai. Classification (NCBI taxonomy): domain Eukaryota; kingdom Metazoa; phylum Cnidaria; class Scyphozoa; order Rhizostomeae; family Rhizostomatidae; genus Nemopilema; species Nemopilema nomurai. Next base: position 2,203,073 of record ML133471.1, on the reverse strand, counting down.
ATATTTTTTTCAAATATTAGTTGCCAAATGAAGAAAGGACCATGCTTTGACACACAAGCTACAAGTATTTCAAAAATTGAACCATCATCTACAACGAACAGTGAGCATGAAGCAGTCAATTAAGCATGGAACAGTCATCCACACAGGAGCAAATGCAACAAGATTTAAGAGTAGTTTGATCTTTGTTTCTTGGGCCCAATTTCATTTATTTATGCTTTGAAAATTGACTTTTCTAATACCAATAAGAAAATGCTGAATGCCTCTCAAGCTTGGCATGACAATCAGGCCGGGCCTTTCCGTAGGAAATAGCCAACGCCAGTGGCCAAGCGCTCGCGTTGTTTCTCGTACGCACGCGATCGCTCTAAAAACAATGATAATAATGAACAAAGTCTCCACAATATTTATAAAAACCGAATCATCCAGTTACATAGATACTTTTGTGTGGGTTATATCCAATGACTATGTAGGTTATATCCAAACGAACTATTACAATGCACGCGTACTCTTACGAACTGTTACAATGCACGCGTACTCTTACGAACTGTTACAATGCACGCGTACTCTTACGAACTGTTACAATGCACGCGTACTTTTACGAACTGTTACAATGCACGCGTACTTTTACGAACTGTTACAATGCACGCGTACTCTTACGAACTGTTACAATGCACGCGTACTCTTACGAACTGTTACAATGCACGCGTACTCTTACGAACTGTTACAATGCACGCGTACTCTTACGAACTGTTACAATGCACGCGTACTCTTACGAACTGTTACAATGCACGCGTACTCTTACGAACTGTTACAATGCACGCGTACTCTTACGAACTGTTACAATGCACGCGTACTCTTACGAACTGTTACAATGCACGCGTACTCTTACGAACTGTTACAATGGACGCGTACTCTTACGAACTGTTACAATGCACGCGTACTTTTACGAACTGTTACAATGCACGCGTACTTTTACGAACTGTTACAATGCACGCGTACTCTTACGAACTGTTGCAATGCACGCGTACTCTTACGAACTGTTACAATGCACGCGTACTCTTACGAACTGTTACAATGCACGCGTACTCTTACGAACTGTTACAATGCACGCGTACTCTTACGAACTGTTACAATGCACGCGTACTCTTACGAACTGTTACAATGCACGCGTACTTTTACGAACTGTTACAATGCACGCGTACTTTTACGAACTGTTACAATGCACGCGTACTCTTACGAACTGTTACAATGCACGCGTACTCTTACGAACTGTTACAATGCACGCGTACTCTTACGAACTGTTACAATGCACGCGTACTCTTACGAACCCTTGCAAAAGCTTGCTTGGTTTGGTTTGGTTTGCGCGACAGCTGACACAATCGCAATTTGGCTATGTTTTCTTATTCCACGAAGGAACGATAGATGAAGAACATACTCAAAGCAATGAAAGCGAAGCATTGTCAGTAATGAAGAGCTGAAGTGCACAGACTCAGACCATGCCAACCATCTGGCTATGAACTGAAAAATCAAAACCGAAAGAGAAAAACCAGGAGAGCGCACATTTCGTGAAAGTTGGTATTATTATGCCACTAAAGACAGTTGCAAAACCAAAAGAAATAAAAGAGAATGGCTCATATACTTCCGAAGAAAAAAAGCCATTTTTTCCTTTTGATAATTTCTTTTTATTCCAGATACCACTCCAAACGATGAAAGTAACTGGACAAAAACTGGAGTTTCCAAGCGGAAGAAAGCTGTTGAGAAGATTATAGTCCACAAAAGAAGTGGAATTCATCTATTTGCAGCAATGAAGTACTCACAATATTTATCTGAAAGTACAGTTGAAATGTGTTTGTCCAGTAGTGCCAAACTTGCATGTAACAAAAGGAAAGACCAAGTAGAAAAGAACAGAAAATCACTGGAGACATTGATGGAGCTCATAGAACTCTCGACACGCCAAAACCTAGCATTCAAAGCGCAGAGCGAATATATCAATTCCACAAATACAGGTGTCTTAATATGACACATGATTGGTAAATCAGCTGAGACAATAAAAAATATGCAACTATTTGATTCCTGCTTCACAGAATGAAATTATCAACTGTTTGGCTACAGTTACTAGGGATAAAAATATGAAGGAAGTACAGTCGGCTAGAATATTTTCACTTTTAGTGGATGAAACTGCAGATTTTTCCAAGAAAGAGCAAGTAAGTTTCATATTTAGGTAGGCACTCAGAGGGAATATTATTGAGAGTTTTTCACATTCAAAGACGTGACATCAACCACGGGGGAATCTCTTGATTGAGAGTAAGCTGTTCGAAGATAGTGGTTTAGACCTACAAAATCTTTGAGGACTTGGGACCGATGGCGCAGGCAATATGCAAAGCAGTTGCAAAGGTTTGAAAGCAAGAGTTGGAAAGGTGAACCCCCCAGCAGAAAGTGCTCACTGTGCATGTTATGCATTAAACCTCGCCCTTGACAAAGTTTGTCAACTAAATGTCAAAAAAAGTATTTTTGACAACACTCGCAGAATTGCACCGTTTTGCCTAAAGAAGCATTTGACTTTTACAGAAATTCAAAAACAAGTGAGCCTGACAACAGTTTGGTCAGTTAAGCGACATGTTTCCACACGTTTTGAAGGCATTTAAAGAAACTTTAAAGAAATAAATGAATGGTCAAGTGAAAAAGACAACACGATGGATGCAGCGATGAGACCAAAAACCGAAAACGACTTTTGAAGCAAACCTGTTCTACCGATCTATTGATGTGATGAAGCAAGAGATGTTACATCGATTTGACTACTATTGAAACCTTCTGAAAGTTTTCCAGTGTCTTTCTCCGGAAAGTATTCTTGGGAAAACAGATAAGAAAAATCGAGAAAAGTTAGAAATTTTCTTAAAGGAATATGGTGAAAAAGGATCAAAAGACATTTCTAAAGACGTACTTTTTTAATTTTAGATTTGCCAGGCAAGATATAACAGAATAGAGGGCCTTCTCAAAGTTGAACATGATCAAGAATCAACAATGAAAGAGCAAAGGATGGCTGATCTGGTAATCCTATCAATCGAACGTCAAGGCTCCATAGACTTTCAAAAGGCAATCGATTTATTCGGTGCATCAAAAATAGAAGGAAGGACTTTTCCTTTTACTTTGTAACAACGATTTCGGTGTTTACAAATATAATTTAGTTAATTTCATGGTATGGTTATTCTAAAAATGTGCAAGGAAAGAAAGCGTAAGAACAGGTTATTGAAAGACTATTATTTCAGTAAAAATCACTTAGGAAAAATCAATACCCATTATCTAAAGATGAAAACTCATATCTAGTATAAATAATTCATCAACAAAATAATTAAACCGTGAGGGGGACGAAATTTGTGCAAAAATTTTGACGGTTTATTGAGGATTTTTGCTCTTGGATTTTTTATTTTTTATTTGGCAAAGAGTGCAGTCGCTGCGTCTAAAAAGTTATTCCTGGTTTGGCCTGAAATGCTAAATTTCTTTATTATCAGGAAAACATGACAGGAGGATGAAAAATTTGAATTATTTGTGCCAGTTTATTCTACAATGGCATCTTGCTACCTACAATTCATCGTAAAAATGCACCAGTTAGTGGACCAACTAATACAAAAACATTCTTATCTGGATCTAGACTGATACCCCATTTAGTGACAACGACAACAATTTGAGCACCTTGGGGACAAAAAGGCCATAAATTTAACGATTTCACATTTAAGTCATGAGAGATTGTTCCAACATTAAAAAATTGTGGCATACCTTCACTTTAGATGGAATGCTTTCATTTCTATCCTGAAAATAGAACAAGAAGTAATAGCTTCGTCAAAATGATAACATCAAAATGAGAAGGCTCGAAATGAAATCAGTTTTCTAAAATTTTATTCGCAAAATATAATTAGGCAAGACTGGCAAAGACAGCGTTTGGCACATATCAGAAGAAACTACATTCTCAGAAGATTTCTTGGATGAGCAAATTTCAGATTAACTGATGGGGCAAATGGCATAAACTTGTCAGGAATGTGTTCGAGGGGCAATTGCAAATAGCGTACGAGATTTCCACGGAAACAATAGGATTTCCATGGATTTTTTGATAAAACAATAGGATTTTCACAAAAGGTGTACGAGATTTGTTGGGAATGATTTGTCTCTCGAATGTGCATAGATGGTAGAGCTAAGAACTGTGTTCATAGTTGCAACACTTCCAAAAAATTGAAATGAACTACTATGGAACACAACAACTTGACAACGTCGTTGCTTGACTTTGCATAAAACGATAACAAATAGCTTTTCGTGACCACCTGGCTCTTTGTCAGCAGGAAGAATAGATATTTATAAAACTTCTAGCACCAATATGATCAATAAACTGCATACACAAGAAACCACAGACAGCAGATGTTGAAGTTGAGGTTATAAATAGCATCATACACGAAAACTAAAGCCCTAGTCATTTGTCACCTAAAATCAAGTTAAAGCACTGAAACCCGAAATGCAAACTCCATCTGAAAGGAAATTATAGAGCTAAACTTCAAATATTTAATAATTATTATTGAATTATAGTAATCATTGAACTCTTTTCCAATTTTCAAAATTGAATCATTCATAACCCTTCATATACAGATCACGTGCTTTTAAATATGTAACGGAAACAAATCTAAAAGAGTTTCGCAGAGTTCATGAAATCGGAACCATAAGGTGGTCGGAAAATGGCTTTCAGACAGGCCTCCCTCACTTGTATTAAATCTAGCAAATATTTAGTACAAACGGACTCAATGAATTGAGGAAAGCGGCAGGGAAATCCAATCCATGCACGGCGGAGGACCTCCTATAGTTGCATTGAGAAGATGAAAAAACCTTAAGGACATTTTGGTTAGGGCTTAGCACTCTGGTACACAGGGGCACGCATAATAAAGGATGTTCTCGTTGTGGTAAAGCTCGTCGTGAGGTGTGCAATGTTATGAGTGACTGTGATGACAGTTACTGGTAAGAAATATAAGATAAACTACTTGTTTAACTGTGACTCATGCAATGTTTTGTATTTGTAAGAGTGCAATGTTTGTGCATGGCTAATAAATTGAACTTGAATTAAGTAGCTCGAGCCCGCTACATTTGGTGGCTATATTGGAATTATTTCCTTTGCAAAAAAGTGGGGGGGGCGTGGGCCATGTTGTGGGGTGCAGTATATTGGTAACACTAAGACGCCCCTTTAGACTTAGGTTTAACAACTATAAGGCATGTAATTGTAAGTTTAGCCAAGGGTCTTCAGTACCCCAGGTGGAATACTTTTCTGGCACTTTATTTGAAGAGGCCACAGGGAGTTTCTGCAAGATATAAGGGTAAGTATAATTGACAGATTAACAGAGGGAATAGGGGGGGGGGGCGGCAAAGTTTTCAGCAAAATGAGTTACAGTTTTATTCGAACGGGCTCAAACACTAGGCATGTTGTTGACACGCAGATTTCAGCTTTTTCGTTTTTTCCTTCGTTTTTCTTTGCATCACACCATGTGCTTTTACAAAAGGCCCTTTAAAAGCCTACAAATCAATAATTGTTTTGTGTGTGGTCATGTACAATATTTTTTTATAATGGAATATCTGAAAAGTCAGTTTTGTTTCATTAAATCGGAGGTGAGTTTTCATTTCATTTCAAACATTTCCAATTCAATTCAACTTGCATATTTATCTTGAATGATTCTTTTTATTATCAAAAACACTGTTAGCTTTGACAACCTGCTTTCTAAATTATGCATTTAGCTAGACCTCTATGCAATTTTATGAATTTCTTTGTACCCCTGGAGGTCCTGTCAAGTCAGAGACAAGCGAAACCAGTTTTTGCATACTCAAAGTACTTTTTCGACACTCTTCTGAGTATGTGAATGTCGGAAAAGAACCAAAAGCTGACACAATAAATAGCCAGTTGAGGATCGAAAACAATAGAGGGTGATAAGAAGAGCGCATGATTGGTTGTAGTTGACTGTGACATTATTTTTTACGGTTACGGTAAACGTTTTCAACAATAAAATTGGTTTTTCCTTCCTAAAGGCCAAACCGTTCAAGGAATCTCAGTAAACTATAGATCGATTATGGCGTATCTAGCCAGATCAACATTATTGGCAAATAATGTTAAATGATATTTTCCATGCGAATTTATTGCTCAAAAAGTGTACCACCTTCAAAAGCTATTTTGTACCCTTGCGTTTGAGGTGACAAAATCTGACTTATACTAACAGGAAGTGCAGATCCTAAGAGTGCAAATTTTCGAGCCATTCGATTGGTTCCTTGGGTACAAAATAGCTTTTTCGTATCTGTATGTAGAGGAATTTCGAGTCCGGAGAAAACGGGATTTTACTGATCGCACTGGCAAGATACACATCGGGATCATGTTACCAACAATGCAATCCGGGTCAAGTAGCTTAGGCTTTCATATCAATTAGCGTCTTTAAATAAGCACAACAACCCATAGATGTGCCCTACTCTTATACAAACCACAGGAAGCAGAATAAGGATAATCGGCTTAATAGGTCGAGGAATTTGAAAACCGCTGCTAGAAACTTTGATAAGAAAATTATGGAAACCTTCGTTTGTACGGGATTTTCTCCATTTTCAAAACTTCTTCTAGCTTCAAACATGGTATCATTATGTACCTTATTAATTCGGCTATCAGAATGTGAAGTAATCGAAAAATTGATGTTTTCGTCCAGAAAACGTTTACCGTAAATGCTTAGACGCATCGTCTAAAGTACTAAACATGACTATATATCTGTTTAGATCTTCGCATTTAGGAAAGAGAGGACTGGATAAGGAGTGCCTTGTACCGGGACCTTCGAAAGTAACACCACCTGTAACTTGTGAAGCAGCAATGAAACTACTTCTAGGTTGTGACAGTAGCTTGTGAGCATCAAGACATTCAACAAGGTTCTGATATAAGCACCCAAGAAACTGTAACATCCAATAAACGATCAGTAAAAACTCAAGCATTTCTGAAAGAAGAAGCTTATAAGTAACTATTCCCCTGTCCCCTGTCACATTTCATTGATATATGTAAGAGGGTAGAAAATAGATTTTGCTCTTTGTATCTATCTTACCGGTATCATAAAAAGTATTTTCATGTCACAAGTTTCTTACTACAGCTGTCCTTGCAGAGTAGGAAGTCTCTTGCTACATAATTAAATTGATTAACTCTTTTAATTCAATGAACTTATAAATTGACATCAAGATGCTTAACTTATTGTTTTCCTTTCCCAATCCACAAGTCATGTAAAACGGACTGATACTTTAGAAAAAAGACTGATTGCTATCTGGATAGTAAATAGTGAATGTAAATGGTGACTTATTGCTTGAAAAATGGAACTTTGTAGCAAATCACATCAGTGATATTAATGAAGGACATTCAGGTATGCACCCAAAAGATACTCGTGAAGCTTTGGACGATGATCCAAAGAATGGTTTGACTCTTGTAAGTCTATCAGTGTTTCTTAAATTTTGCATTTAGTTGGTATATTAATTTCTTGTTTTGAAGTTCTGCTTTTAGAAAGTGAAGTCTGTGAAATATCATATGTCTATTCATTTTTTAAATTTATTATGTGCATTGACTTTGTGATACCAACTTGAATATGCTTGCTACTTTCAGAAACTGAAGTATATGTGGACTGTGGGCTGCTACACAGTACCCATTTGCAAGCAAGTGTGGGGAAATTATCACAATATTGCCAAACTCCTGTTGTAGAAGACTATCATAGCCTTGTTCATCAGTTTGCACTGATAATAAACGCAAGGTATAATTGTCAACTTATTATGCTCAAATTTCCTTCAAATCTCCAAACATGACTATAACATCGCCATACCCTAATCCCCGCTGTTGTAGTAGTGCAAACTAATTGCTTTCATGACAAACTTAGAACATTCAATTCAGGACAACGAGCATAAAGACCAAAACTTGCAGAAAGAGAGCAGCCGCATCGAAATTATAAAAGATGCAATGCTCAAATTAAATGCGATTCGGCTATAGGACAACATCTTTGGAGAACCAAGATTGCGCTAAAACATAAAGCTCCTGAAGCTCCTCTGACTCCGTGTTCTCAGCACGTTAAATAAAACAACATCGAAGTACAACTCGTCAACGGAGGTTCGTCACTGAAATTCAACCTCATAGGTAACGCTGCACAACAAAAACTCGCGTTCCTATAATAGCATGTAAGGCTGCAATCATAGGCGCCGACTTTTACTTTTCCCAGGGGGGGGGGGGGGGCTCAAAATTAGAGAAATTCCCTGTCGCTTTAATAACGTAATACAACATACGTAGTATGTAAAGTAACAAAATAAAACATTTAAATAAAGCAGACATAACATCATGGTCTACAGTGTCATCAGTTTATTTCTTTGATTAGTGCTTCTTCGATAGATTAAACATGTTTTGTTATTGTCCATCTGTCCATTTTGTTATTGTCCGTCTCACAAAAAAATTGTCCATCTTGAAAATCAGGTACCATCAAATGCTCAGTGAGAGCTATTAAATTCGAGTTTTCATCCAAAGTAGGGATGTCATTTTTTGTGTAAATTATTGGTTAGGGTTTCCTGCCTTTGATCAGTTTGACCATTAAGTTCGATTTCCGCATTAGACAAGTTAAAATAATAATAAATGACGTAGGAGACAGAAAGTTTTGACTTAATTTTTTACAAGGGATTTATTTGATTCAAATTATTCTTTAACAATAGATAAATTTCACATTTTTGAGACTTAGAATATACATGTACCTTCCTTCAGCTGTTCTTCGCTGAATTTTCAGCCCAGTGGTGGATTTCAAACGAAATTCCCAGAGGGGGGCTGAGCCCCCCCATAGCATTCCCAGGGGGGCCTCGAGCCCCCGAGCCCTCACGTAGTTGGCGCCTATGGCTGCAATGAATTACTTATAGTATTTTGTAGAATTCTGAATTTTATTTAAGAATCCTGACTCTAGTGTTCTCTGCTTGTCAGATACTCTGCCACCCCAGCTAGCTGACAGAAATGTAACTGTCCAAGCAGGGCTGAAGTCAATCAAATACTTTAATGTGTTACTCATAGTTGGACCATGTCTGTGCCCTTGCAGTCAGGTTTTTTGGTCTCTCTATGAACACTTCACTACAATCAATCATAAAGATAGGTCTCTGTACTGCTTTTTGAAAGCCTGTGGCATACTGAGTCTAACTTCTGCTCTACTTGGTGAGACAAGAAGACCTTTCAATGATGATGCAATACCTGGTAGCTATTTCCTGTAAATTTTTGACACCATTGTTGGTTTGATGCCATATCTAAGGGCTATATCATTGTTGAGAAGGCCAAGTTTGGTATTTAGGAAAAACAATAAGAACATTTCTTTAGATAATTTTGCTGAGCATTTGTTAATATTATGCTTCACAACGTTAACTATCCATAAAAATACTCGCACATTGGTCACAAATGTAAAGAAATTCATAAGCTCTTCTGATCTATTAACAAAGTGGAAACCAAATGCTCTGGCCTAAGCTTCGAGTTTTCTTCTCTTTGCTTGTAAATTTCTGCATTCCGCTCTCTTAATTCTTTGTCCAACTTGTCCACTTTATTTCTTAGACCAAGAATCTCTGACTGCTATTTAGTAAGGTCCATGAACTTTCATTTTGATATGATCCCTGTCCATTGTGTGTTTAAAAATTGTTGCAATCCAGTTTATTTCTTTTGGATGAACAGATCTACTTCCTGTAATAAAGGTATTGCAGTCTTTAATTCAATAGGCCTAAGACAAACATTCTGGCTCATTTCGTGTCAAATCATCAAGAGAAAAGAAAATTGGTGACCATCATGTCTTGGATTTTGATTATGTTTTGCACAATCAAAGCTTCTAAAGAGACTCTAAAAACTGCAAAATTTCAGCTTTATTTCTCCTGTTACTCCTTGTGCATTCACATACAATTGTTGAAAATTGTGCAAAATGAAGAGAAAACTATGTTTCAATAAGTCTTAAAGGTTTGCTTGTATCTTTTGCCACACCCTTAAATTTCAAGGAATTTGCAGACAACTCAATTTTTTCGTCATTTTAGGAAAAAGCCTGATTTGTCTAGTAAATAAGCATCACAGATATTTGCAAGTTGTACTTTTGATATTTGATATTTTAATTTTTAGCCTGATATCTGCATTAGTTTTTAAATTTTAACTGTTAAGGAGATACAGGTCAGTGCATGCCACACCCAATTTTCTGTGGATTTAATGGTTCAGCATAAACTTCGGATTGCTGCAATTTCCAAACTATTCAAGATATAACACTGAAAGTTTGCAGTTTTTGCAGCCTCTTTAGAAGCTTTGATTGTGCAAAATATAATCAAAATCTAAGACATGATGGTCACAACCCTTGGATGATTTGACATGTACAGGGAAGAAACCAAAAGTTAACTGAAGAACACATTTGAAACTTTTTATATAAGTGATAAAATATAATAACTACCTGTTACAAAGTGTCCACAACAATTTTTCCCCTTTGAAACTTTGTCTTCTGAGCAGGTTTTCCAATCTTCTCAACAGATTGATATAATGCATGCTTCATGTCTTCTTATTTCTATCAGCATCTTGCCTTTTGAAACACTTGAGGCACATTGCTTTTACTATCTTGAATACGAAATGTTTTCCCTTTCTTTACCAGTGCAAGTATGCTTTTGCCTATCTACATGTACGCGCATGATTGTGGATAAATATATATGTTTATTTGCCTTATGATTATATATATATGTATAACCATGAGACAAGGCTGACAGAAGGAAACCTTTTTCCATAAGGGTGCTACCCAATTGTGTTGATCAACTCTTGGTCAGAATCAAGCTCCAACCTGCTACTTCAAAAACCAACACTCATTCCACTGAGCCAAACAACCCATAAATATATTCAAACCATATATAAATATATAAATATGCACCAAAAATTATGTTTACAAAATTCCACAGCTTTAGGCCTTAAAATCGATTTGCCAAGGGCTCAATAAAATTCAAACTTTTTGTGTTGATTTCTTGGTTAAACCTGTTATTACACAAGCCACTCCACTTACTTTGGAGATCCACTGATCTTATCTCAAAAAAACAAGGCGAAAAAACAAATAGTTGCATTCTTGTAATTATTGCCTAGGTAATACAAATGAAAATACTTGAGAGTAAATTTAATTCACATAATGGAAAATTCTATTTTCTGAAACCGTATTTATATTCCTGAATTCCGGCTTTCATTCTCGATTCAAATGATTCGTGTGCATATACCACGTTCTGCAGTGATATTTTCTTAAGGCCCCACATTTATTTTATTTTACAAGATTAAAAACCCAAATTAATGCTAACAACCTGCTTTGTCAAACGGAATGAGATTGACTTGATGACAACTTCCGACAAGCTTGGGAAATCAACAAATGACGTCGTATCGAAGTGAATGTTTACTTCGGAATCATTCTGCAACCAGTAATTGCACATCTTCTCCGTTACCACTGCGCGGTCAAAACCACTGCTTCTTGGCGATTTTTGCAAAATTAACACAGTTATCGGCTGACGACAAAAATTCAACAGCAACAACAGCTCGAGACAAGGGCAACTGTCGCCTTCAAATGAAGCCGCTGATCTCTAAAGCCGGGTTCCCACTTTGTCGTTTGGGTTGTTTGAGTCGTCAGCAGGGCAGTCGCTAGAAAATTTTCATGGGGGGAGGTGGAGGGGGGTGGTGCAGGAACAGTGGTGCCGACAAAATGGGTTTTCAGTATTTTCGTTCGCCAGTAGGTTTTCAGTATTTTCACTTCATACTTATCAACACTATACTCGAGCGCCTTGTTTTCTCTAATTTTTCCTACATCTGTTGTAGTTATTGCGACTTTGTCGTCACCATTTGAGCCTGCGTCAATATGCCTCTGCCCTTCTGATGAAAAGTAGACTCGAAGATGGCTTTAATGCAGGGGCCAAAATCCTGGGGGGGTGTGGGGTTTCGCAGGGCAATTGAAGATTTCGCAGGGCGCCAAGAAAAATTTTATTGTAGCGCAGGAACGCCAAGTTCGTTGAAGAATTTTGAAATTGATATATCATATTTGCGTTCAAGCGAAGGGAACAGGTTGTGTCAGGAAGAGACCAGTTACACCCATTTTTTATATGCAACTGGCTATAAAAAAGAATGCTGGACGGTCAGAAAAAATCAAGAAACTTCAGTACTCGAAGCGAAAGGTTTTGAAACTATGTAAACGTGATAAAACAGAGAACAACGGAATTTTGTAAAATCCAAGAACATGATTGCCCTGATGGCCTAAAACTGACATAACAGCTGAGAAACTCTCGGCAGCATTTCGCTGTCATAGCTAATGGATGCAATGATGACTGATGCACATATGCTTATGAGTGCAAGATTAATATTGACACAAATAACTGCGTGTGCTAAATTCAATGTGGCGAAGCGAGTTTCATTTTAAAACTATAGCTTTTGGCACAAGTTGTTTGATCAATACACAATGAGGGCTCCTCGACGCTTCGCTTTAAAAATTCAAACCAGATATGGAATGTAAGTATTTCCCTTTTTGAGCCTTCGGTGTACCTCAGCAAACTATTAGTGTCTTTCGTGTTTTATCCGTAAAAACACATCACGATTGCTTGCAGTTAAAATACTTAATGCTTCTTTTTTTCAACGGGTGTTTCAAAAAGTCACTATCTAAGATTATTATAAGGAATGGTACAGTGATAGACTTCGATCAGCAGTCCAAATTGTTATCTGTTCAAAAAATAGCACAACTCTGCATAACGGGAACTTCGCTCAGCGTTCTCTCACCCATATTACTCTAAAAATTGTTCTACATCTAACATACATCCTGCATGAATCGCATTCTAAATACACGTGTGTAAAAGTATCCGGAGGCTAATAACGTCACAACGTGTGCGCTAAATTTGGATTTCACATCTAGCTAAGAAGCAAGAGCACTTGGCAAGATAAAGACCGTATCGAAGAAAAATACTGTGCTCCCTATGCAAGAAGGAAAGTTTCAAATTTGTTTTTATTGCGTAGAAATGTATAATTGGTAAAGGCAAATGTACATTAGTAAAGCTTTCACTAGATACCTGTAGACTAACCTTTGCTTCGAGGTCTGCAGGGCACCAATCAGTTTTGCAGGGCAAAAACCCTTTTAACCCCCCAAACTTATTGGTCTAGTTACGCCCCTGCTTTAATGCGCAGTTTTTTTGCTTTTATTTGTCTGAACACAAAAATTTACCAGATATCAACGCAGTCCCCAGTAACTTGCCGTCATTCAAAAATGAGCTCTTGCCTTCCTTATTCCATAAAAAAGACTTGTCTCCTCCAGAGAACGTAAAAGCATCCGTGTTTATTCATTGTTTATTCACTGGTATAAAAATCAAAATATCATGAAGCTGCAATAAACCTGGTCGTGTTTGATTGTATTTGTGCTTGCATCGGCAATGTCATTCGGATTCTGCTTATATGGAGCAGCCATCGAAAATGGATTCTTCGGATAAGTTTCATATGGGATTGTTTTCTTTTTTGACAGCAAGTCTTTATGATACTTGATGTTGTGAGATGTTAGATAATCATCGTCAATTATTTATTACAGCCATGTACAAGACATTTCAATTTAGTTTTCTTTTTCTCGCGTTCGTAGAAACTGTTTCGATCGATCATTTTGTTAATCATACGCAGGCCACACAAAAGAAAGAAGTTACCTAGCACAGTATGATACTTCTGTGGTGACATTTTTGGAGGCGACAAATAAGTAAAATGTCAAGGAAGTTTCAAGAACGGCAGTAACGTTGCAAGAAATTAACCCCCTTACGGCGCCAAACCTGAAAAAGATTTTGCAATGTGAACTGAAACGCATCCTCACAACTACGCGTTGCCCGTTTTCAAGAGGCCGCCGACAAAACTTCAATTTTCGAAGATTTGCCGACGAGGTTTCGTGCAAGGAAAGATGGCAGCATTTAATAAACAACTGAAGTAATCATGAAGAGAAAGTGGGTACTCCACTTGCAAAAGTCATTCATGCGTGGGTCTTTTCGGTGGCTGAGATTTTTTTCTATCTCTGCGACAACTGTCGTTTGAGTCTTTCGGGTATTTTGGATCGTTGGCAGGTACGTTTTCACAGTGTCTTTCCATTCGTTTGGGTATTTTCCAACGACCCAAACGACCCAAACGACCAAGTGGGAACCAGGCTTAAGAAAAAAGACAGGATCGAGCAAAAAGTGTGTCCGAGCTTAGCGGCCATCTTTGTATGCCCATTTCAGTTCATTTCATTAAAAATTCTCAGCAATTGAATCTGGGTCTGTTTTTAAAGTATTTTTGCAAAACTGAATGCAAGCACAGACCTTATTGTCAATGTCGTACCAGAATTCCCTCATCGATTCCAAAATTTTAACAGTTTCTTCTACCAATAAAAGCGCATCCAAGATATTCTGCTTTTTTCATTGCCAATGTCAAGAGCTTGTCTTTTTCATGACTAATCGCATAAGCATTAGTGCAAAGAAAAAATCAAACTTCCGCATATTGGTGTATAAAGCAAGAGCTTTATTCTCCACATTTGCATCAACACGATCAAGGCTTGACACTTCCTGCAACGCATTTTGAATTGCTTCAAATGATCGCCAAACTGCTTCAATCGATTCACTACGATAACACCAAGGGGTTTCGAGAGATTGCGAAGTTTAATAGCATTCTCAACAGTCTCGAGGTGTTTTCGTACGACTAGGTATGTCCCGCTTACAGCTTTTGCTTAAGAGATGGTATAATCCCTGGAGAATATCATACATTTTGAGGAAAACAACTGAGTTTTTTAGGAGACCCAGACAAGTATTTTGTTGAATACGGCTCCATCCTTTCTTTTGATAGCTGAAAACTCAGCTGAGCATTGTGTCGTGCCACTAGCTTTGCGATTTGAATAAAATTGCCGTCACTATCATCTTTCGAGACCCTGAATGCTATTTGTTGCCTGGATAGGAATCTGGTTTTGTCTAAAAGAATTTTTATGATTTCCTGGGTTATCTTCTTCCTCTTGAATCTTTGCTGCTGATGTTCCTTGTTCAACAACACATCAATGTGTTGAACAGAGTCTGCAAAGTGCACAAGATCTGCAAGTGCAGCTTTATGTGCTTCACTAGAAAAATGCAAAGCCAGGCGACCTTTCTTGTCTTTGCCCACACTCTTCATACACTCTCAAAATGCAATCCATCTATCCAAGCATTGCTTGCCTTCTCTCGTCCAGGACCAGTTGGGAACAGACAGCAAGCATGAGACTTTGTCAATTTTTATGCTGTACTATAAATGTGGATAATCCTTGAACCAACCATAAACGTATCGACATTGCTTTCTTCCAGGCACATCTGAGTTGTCAGGATATGTCTTCAGTTTTGGTTGGTAAGGGCCCAATTCAATCAATTTCTCTTTCTGTAGATCAGTAAGATCTTTAGGTCGATCAGCTGGGTCAAGCAATAGTGACAAGTCATCATTTCAAATCCCCAATTTTCAATCTTTTTCTTTTTGATGTGTTCAAGGGTACTTTTGTATTTTTTTCAATTTCAATAGAGATTTCTTTGATCTTGATACTGCATGAAGAATATTTGTTAGTATCTCCTGGGGGTAGACCGTTTCCGAAGCAAGACCCTCTGTAATTATATCTTCACACTGATTTGAATAT
Source organism: Nemopilema nomurai (assembly GCA_003864495.1). NCBI lineage: Eukaryota > Metazoa > Cnidaria > Scyphozoa > Rhizostomeae > Rhizostomatidae > Nemopilema > Nemopilema nomurai. Next base: position 2,187,411 of record ML133471.1, on the reverse strand, counting down.
CTTCCAAGCATCTTGCTAAGAGCTGCAGTTTGTATTAGCCGTTGGCCCCGACTTACTTCAACATCAATATTATCATTATTATAACTGTCAAGATGGTCCACACTAGCTTCCTCACTCACAAAACTCATTGTGAGGGACCTTTTTCACTGTCTACATCTAAAGTTGCGAACGAGTCTGTAAAATGTGTGTTGCTGATGGAGGGTACAGCCAAAAACCCCCTTGATCTTCCCTCTCCACAAGATCCGCTACGTTTGCTTGGTTGCTTGCTGATACATGGATGGCATCACTTTCATTTTCTTCGAAAATTTTAAGAACAAAAGAGTGTCATAAGCAAAGTTATGAACATTATAGTATGTTGTGGCTATTCATTATCTTTATTACAATTATTATTGTTAATTTCAGCACCATTACAAACACAAAACTCAATCACGAGAAATTCGTATAATGCTTTCAAAGGTACCAAATAGTATTTGAAGGCAGTGCATGGTTTTAAGCCAAAAATTATCATTTTGAAATAGATGGAATCGTCACATTCTTGTGAATCAAATGAAGTATAATTTACTCCATTTATGTTCAAAAAGTATTTCACCAGTTCGACAAATAAGTAATGGAGACAGCTTTACGCTACGCCACTGTGATAAACACGTGCATGTCGAGCTTGTAGCATCAACGCTAAGAAAAGGCATTGGTTTGTACAGCTGTAGGTTTGTATATGACACATGTCAGCTCTAGGACTTTGAACATTGAATCAAGCAAAATATTGTAAATTAACTGCCAGAAGGAAGGGTACTTTATCAGCCGATGACCGATCAAAACACGTTAAGTTTTCAAGGGAGGCAAAGAAATACGACAGTCACTTTTAGGGTGATGACTTTTGCTCTATCTAGATGGAGTTTCATTCATATACAAGAGTAATCCTGATATCCTGATCACCACTGACCTACATTCTTGTGTTACCTACATTTGCTTATCAAACACGAATCTGGTTACAATCAATCAACAAGCTAAACAGCAACAGAGTACAAAGCATATGACATCAGTACACAGGGGCGGATCCAGCAATCATTCTGAGGGGTGCTCATATAGAAAGGTTTGCAACCAAGCGCTATTGACAAACGTCTTACCCCTGTTAATACGCGACAAACAAAATGGAAGTCTGCTGTAGCAGTACACAGAAGTACCCTGGCCAATGCCAACTCCCCCTGGTCAATGCCAACTCCCCCTGGTCAGTGTCAAGACAATAGTTGATGTGGAACAAACTCCTCCTGGTTAAGTCGGCATTCTTTGAAATTTCAAATTTTTGAAATCCATGGGTTCTCGCGCCAATGTTCAGAACCCCTCGATCTTGGACAGTCATTGGCTAAGTTCACTTCCACGGGTGCAGAATCTGGTATAATTCACAGGCCATGGGTTCCTGTAATGGCAGGGTAATAGAGGAGACAATGGTTTCCGAGTCTGTAGAATGCTGTATGGTGAAACCAGGGGGAGTTTGATCCCTCAATACAGGAAACGAAAGAGTAGGGCTGGACATTTTTGAGACGAAGCACCAAAGCGGAGGCTCGAATTTCAGGTTGTTGTGCCTTCAATTGCTAAAAAGATATGCCTGCGAAATCTGAGGGGTGCTTGAGCACCCTTCGCACCCTACTGGATCCGCCCCTGGTACATTACATGTGACAGAGATGATGACATATGGATTGATTACATGCTAACACCGCAAAACGATGAGATAATCAACAACTTTCACCCCGGCATACCCACCTGGGAAAGTTCATACCCAACCTTTCTGATCTTAGGCCTAGGTTAAACGTCGCTCTTCTCATGCGCGGAATCTAATAGCTGAATTAAGTACATGCCAATAGCGACGTCTAACTTGATTAGGTACGCCAGATATGATTTGGAGCGGCAGATTCATTTGGAGCGACATGTCCAGTCGCATTATTCGACCCTGGAGCGGCTTCGAATTATGCGTCGAACTCTTCATGTGCCGAACTCAATGCATTAATTATGAACCAATTAACATGAGAAATTTATATTCTAGAACGGGACGGAGCTTGCGCAGGGGAGTAAATATTGGGTGACACCCCCCCCCCCAATAATCGAAAACCCGCATTTTGTCGGGCAAACGCCAGACAAGATTTTCGCAAATCCGCAACTATCGGTCAAAATAAAACAGTAATCGAGAAATTATTTGTTGATTTCCCGCTTTGTCAAACAGCTTTGCCCGAAAAAAGGCGATGCTTTGCTTGACGAAAGGTGATGTTTTCCAACAAAAGGTGCTGTTTTCCTAACAAAGTGTGATTTATTCTCCTAATAGCAGGGCATTTTTTAACAAACTGAATGGTGGGGAAATTGCCCCACTGGGCCTTACGTGTTCCCCCTCCACTAAAGAGAAAAATGCTACATTTGCCCCAAATGTCGGCCATTTTGTGGCCCTTAGAGATAAACTGGTAACAAATTTGGGGGCTCAATCGATGCTGATAGCAATCTTTATATCAGTATATTTCTCATTTATCCACCTTGTAAGTCGATTCATTGCTCAGTTTGCCAAGATCTTAGTGTTTCCTTGCATTTTTCAACCATACTCTGAGCCTTGAAATAAATATATCCTGTCGTTTCTCGTGTTTTGAGCACATTTTTAGCATAATAGCCATCAGTGCTGGTAGTGTTTCTTGCTGTCAACAAATAAGTCCCCACCCTGGAAGAAGCCCCCATCCGAAAACATTTTCTGCTAAAAAAGCCTCCGGGGCTTATTCGAGAACATACGGTTGTGCCATATCATGGAGGCAAAAGTCTCAACTCTAAAATAGTTCAGTATATATCACAATCTGAAGCGCCAATCCGAAGATTTATGTGTCGTTTCCTATGTCATTTCTGATGGTGTATAAGTGTGGGCCCTTTAGAAAAATGCCCCATCACTCAAAAATAAAAAATAAAAAAACCACACATTTGAATGGGGAGCTAGCAAAGGCTGGCTAGGTTTCTCCATGTCACCACAAATGGACAGCAACGGTGTTGGATGAAGATAAAGTTGAACCGGTTGCGGCAGTTGATTGATATGAAGAGGAAGCCATGGCAGTTTCTGTTTCACTGTCCATCTTTTCTCTGGAACCATAGAACAAAGAGTTCTCTTCTGCTGTTGGTGGTGCTGGCATGAACGTTTTCGTTTAAGATAGTCTAGTGTGCCCCATAAAGGTCAAGCACAACAAACTTGGCGGAAACACAATTCAATGAATGAAACCAACATTTGGCAAGCCAAGCAGGGAGCTAAGCATTATCACGGTGCAGAAATCATACAGGGTAGTTTGCACTTAGCACAACTTTATTTTCTTTACTTCCATAGCGGTAAGACTGTGAGGTGCTGAGAAATGATTTGTCAGATGAATAGTTGCGCTTTTTAAACAATGGTTATCTAAAAGCCTAGAAGTTACGAGTTTTCAAGAAAAATGTCTGGGGGTGGCAAACACCTGGCTCTAATTGCCCCAGGGGAGGCATCGCCACCCCATGGCTACGGGATTGCAGCCTGGTATTTTTTTAGATCGACCGATAGCATGCGAAAGTTAGAAATACGCAGCGTTTTTGGGCATAACAAGATGGCGTTGATCAAATTTCGCGGGGTTCAAAGATTTGTAACCGAGACAAAAGGGATGCTCGATCCAGTCTTTTTTTAGGCCAGTGCTTCACTACGAGGCGAGAGTTACCCGTTTCCAAAAAGGGACTGTTCTTTCTTGGCCTAAGAGTCTTATTGAAGAACACGAAGGATCTCCGAACACTAGAGATTAGCAGGCAAAGGCAATCAAATGCACATTTAAATCACTGGCAAGAGCAGATTATGGTATCTATGGTTTATACCTCCAGTAAAACCTTCCATCAGGGTGATGCCTTATGGATCTTAATGATTAAGAAATAGATGTAGAATCCTTGAAGTAATTATAATCACAAAATAATGTTTCCAACACACGCCTTTTAGATAATAGCATTTTCTTAGAATTTAAACTTTCACAGTCACTCGTAGCACCGCACACTTGGCAGCAAGTTTTACAAAAACGAGAACATCCCACATTAAGTGTGCCCATGTCCCTGATTACTGAGCCTAGCTAGCCCTGACGAAAATATTCTCAAGGTTCTTACATCTTCTAAATGAAAATAGATCGCCCAGAAAGCAACCTCTTTTTTGCTCATACACCAGAAGCCAACACTCCAGGTAAAACGAGTGTGTCAACAAACCCAGAGAATTATTGATAATTTGTGCGGGAATGCATTTCCCCTTGCAGACCAAGTTTTCCAGTCTTGTATAAATATACATGTGTATTGAAAGAGGGAGAAGAAGCAGACTTCCATTGTATATGTCATTTACTTACCACAAGGTAACTGGCTAGGCATATAAGGTAAACTGTTCCTTTAACTGCAATTTGTCCAATGTAATGTATTTGTTAGAGCCCAATGTCTATTGCTATAGTATGGCTTACTGTGGCTTAGTAGCTATAGAGCAGTTTAGCTAGGAATCCCCAGCACCTTGGGCAGAGTTTTAGGCACATAATTGAAAAAGGCCACCAGGGGTTTCTGCAGAATTGATAGACTATATGGGGGAACAGGAAGGGGAAAGCTTCTAGCAATAAGTGATGGACAGTTCTTTTTCAAGGGCTTAAACATTAGGCACATTGATCCATACATTTTATTTTTCTTCTTTTGTCTTTGCATTTGCAGATTTTATGTATGTTTTGGTTCTTTTCTTTTCCCACTAGCATATGTTTTTTCTTTACATTACTTTGTATTCTATTTTTCTTTTCTAAAGGGCATTTTTTTATTACACACATCATTTGGCAGCCACTGTTGGATTTATACTGCCACCTGGTCTAGGAGCACCTTCTTCTGTGCTTTCTTCTAGCCCTCCAATTGAGTTACAGCTCTAACAATAACTCTTATACTTTTTTATTTCCTCTGATTTCCTCCTTATATTGACTGTATTATGCCAACCCTATTGTATAAACCATATTGAATTAGCTTTATTGTATAAATCTCAGGGATTGCTAGTAGCTGAATTAGTGTTATTAGTCTAATACCAAGTTTGTTTCAGCAAAAGCCTCTATAATCCACTGGCAGTATTTTTAGAGGAAAACTAGGAATGAAAACCCCCTAGTGAAATCAGTTTATTTGGAAGTCAAATGTTTGGATGCAATTTCATTCATATACTTCCAAGGCATGCAGAGAAATGGGTGGAAGCTGATAATCTCTAATTGTATACCTCCCTCCTACGTGTATTGTCATACTTATTGCTATGCCTTCATCAAACGGACCCTAGTACTTAGATACTACTGCCACAGCCCTGCAACTTTGCTATTAGGTTTGTTGACCTTATAGCATCTTTCTCAATCGCCTCTGTTTTCGTATCCTCATGTGACGTAAATTGGCCAATCATGTTGTTCAAAAGGCCCAATGGAATTGGCCTTGCTATTAGATGGGTAATTTCTAATATCAAGATCCCTCTGTTTGCCTTTCAATTCTAAGGACATATTCCAATTATAATGAATCATGTTGCCTGTATCTGATGTAATGAATCATGTGGCTGTAAATACACTCCTGTATTTACAATGACAATTAGCACAACAGGAGCTATTTTGTTTTTATTTTATATTTCAGTTTTTGTCAAAGTTTCATTCTGGAACTCCTACTCAGTACTCAATTTTAATCAAAAAGTCTAGTTTGCACTTAGGTCCAGTAAAGTTACTTGATGCTTCAATTTTGATATGTAAGAAAATAATGATCTTGAAATTCATTCATTGAATGAGCATTCTTTGCTTGGGGATATGATTTTGCTAACAGAATAGGGCAGTTAATCTGGTAGAATTCATCTACTGCTGCAACAGAAACTAAAGCCTTCATTGGTAATCATAAACTCCTTTACCAGTGTACACTGGGAAAGAGTTTTTTAATCTATCGAAGAGAATGGTTTCAGCTAAAATATCAACAATGCTGCAAAAATTAAAAGAGTTGTTTTTTTAGAGTAGAACAGAAGCCTCTACGTTAGATGGTTTAGCGACTAAAATTTCATGAAAGAATTGTTGGGCGTTTTAGGTCTTAAAACTAACAACGAGTAGACCATTTTCTTGTGAATAACATTTCCTTTTCGTGCCTTATTATAAGGGCCAAAATTTAGTGTTCTTTTCTATACAATCAAAATATTCATTTATTTAAAATCATTTGTCATAAGTCGTTTGTTTAAAAGACAGCAGTAGAACTTCCTATCCACTTGAAAGTATCTGAAGACTTGTGAAGCACTGATGAAGACTTTTTTGGTGATAATGTGTTGTGTTTGCGAGCAAGTGCTTTGCTGTACAAAACCTCACAATAGCTAGAATTAGCGGAATTATTTTTTGCATACTAAAAGTACTTTTTCGTCCGACACTCCTCAGAGTGTGCAAATGTCGAAAAATAACCAAAAGCTGACACAACAAATAGCCAGTCGTGGATCGAAAACACTAGAGAACCAAACCTCTACAGAAAGAGAGCAGCCGCGTCGAAATTGTAAGCGTTGGTAAAACGTTAGCTTTTGGAGAACCTTGTAGGAACCGGAGAACAATGTAGGAACCGGAGAACCTTGTAGGAACCGGAGAGCCTTGTAGGAACCGGAGAACAATGTAGGAACCGGAGAACCTTGTAGGAACCGGAGAGCCTTGTAGGAACCGGAGAACAATGTAGGAACCGGAGAACCTTGTAGGAACCGGAGAGCCTTGTAGGAACCGGAGAACAATGTAGGAACCGAAGAACCTTGTAGGAACCGGAGAGCCTTGTAGGAACCGGAGAACAATGTAGGAACTGGAGAACCCTGTAGGAACCGGAGAACCTTGTAGGAACCGGAGAGCAATGTAGGAACTGGAGAACAATGTAGGAACCGGAGAGAGAGCCTTGTAAAACCGGAGAACAATGTAGGAACCGGAGAGCCTTATAGGAACCGGAGAGCCTTGTAGGAACCGGAGAACCTTGTAGGAACCGGAGAACAATGTAGGAACCGAAGAACAATGTGGGAACCGGAGAACAATGCCCTAAAAGAAACTAAGGCCCAGTTCACACGAGAATGGAACGAAACGAAATGGAACTGAAATTTTTAAGAAGTTTTCATACGATACTAGAAAGTTTCTGCTCCTTCGCACACACCGATGAATATCCTTTGAATAACGCAATGACACAGACACTTCGAAGGCAAAATTATTATTGACAATAACTTGCCAAAAAGTGCACAAAAGAACGCGAAATGGCGATGATGACGAACAAGATGTCAGAGGAGAAAGAGAACAATGCAGATGAAGTTTTAAATAGTCAGACAGCGATGTGCAGTTGCTGCTGCTGAAACTGGGACTAAGTACGCCATCTTCGCAAGCAAAGAACCCAGTTTCGCTACCCAAACTTTTCAAGCAGCCAAGGGTAAACTTTCAAGCAAATGCATCACAAATTGCCTTTGTCAGAGCAAACATTCAGCGTAGCAAATGCATCGCCACATTTTGGGAAAGCATATTCATTGGTGTAGGAATTTGTGTAGGAATAGGAATTCGAATTGTGAATTTTGAAGTTTCATGTTGCCTCAAAACTTTCAGAACATGCTTTCAGTTCGAGAATCAAGTTGTGGTAGAAGAATCCTCTTTGCTTCTGTTGCTCTTCAATCAAAGAACGTAGCAGAACAGTTTGTCACCAAAAACATCATAATGAGGCCATTAAATGTTCATCAACCTTTACATGAGCGGATTTGTTTATCCTAACCCTATTTTTAGAACCGCGCAGTAGAGAGGTCGAAAAGGTATCACAATCTCTGTCGTAGTACTGTCTTAAAGTGCTTGTACTACGACAATAATTTTTCTCATTAATTTTGCAATAATTTTGCAAGTCGATCCACGATTGTGTCCAACCAACCTTGGGGATGCTGCTGTTCCAGTCATGCGCCTAGGTCTTGGCTGGAGGTATCTGCCTGTATTTGTGTGGGCGGGGCTGGGTTAAAAATTTGAGTACTCCACGAATATTGGTTGTTCCTTCCTAAAGGCCAAACTGTTCATGGAATCTGGGTAAACTATTTATCATTCGATGCACAAGATTATGGCGTATCTAGCCAGATCAAAATTATTGGCAAATAATTTCAAATTATATTCTCCATGCGAATTTATCGCTAAAAAAGTGTAACACCTTCAAAAGCTATTTTGTACCCTTGCGTTTGAGGTAACAAACTCTGACTTATACCAGCAGGAAGTGCAGATTCTAAGCTACCAAAGTGTGTCTCGGACTTTTTAAATTCCTCCTCATCTTGAAACTCTACCCTAACTTTGATAAACTTTGAAGGGGGACAGTAAATAAAAGCGGTGCCGAAAGTTTCAGAAATTGTTGATGAGTGCAGATTTAATACAACAATTTCGAATCTCGTCATTTCTTGTCTTTTTTCATTTTTCTAGGAACACTCTTATTTCCTTTCTTTGTCGTGATATCATTGTGTTACTTTCACTATCATTTTGCTTCTCAACCTTGCAGGCGAGTGTTGCTGAAAACTTGCACCGATTCCTGGATAAAAATGATCATCACGAGACAAGCATCTATGAAAAATCAAAATCAGCAATCTCATTGCTAAAAACTCTACCATGTGCAACCACTGCTGTTTTGGAGCAAGTTGGTGAAGTGTTTTGTGAAGAGGCACAGCAGTATGTTATTGAGGTCGAAAAACAAGTCCTTTCAGGTATGTGAATGGAGTAAGAACCAGTAGCGGTGGCACTGGGAACACGTCTCGACAGGATGGATGTTGTAATTCGTCTACATTCGATGAGAAAATGAGGGGGCTTGAAATCTTTGTATCTTTGAGAGGTACTTTCATTTTCCCTGAAACTTAATGCTTTAGAATCTTCCACAAGTAATTGAAAAGCCTCAAATGCTGCAAAGAGAGTAATTTCTTATAAGTAAAAGGGTGTTTTAAATCATTTTAAAGGGCGTTTCCTATATTAAGAAGGGTGTGGTCTTAGACAAATTTCGAGGCTCATCCTAATGCACCTGTTTCGTCCCCTTCCCCACTATTTGGTGACTGGCGCCGCCACTGGTTGGAGATACACTAGAGAAACAAACTGAAAATGCCGTAGAGAATGATTCAAAGTTAATATTGTAACGGCCAAATGCTCTCGACATTTCACTCGACAGGACATGACACGAAAATAATGTTGAGTTATTTGTGTCAAGTTAAACGCGCTGTTTTTACCACTTTTTTCCTTGTTCGATCCGATGTCTAGTTCATGAAATACTCGGCTTTAACCTAGGATTCTTGCAGTCTTTCACTGCTCTACTTTAGCGCAGTCAGAAATTTGGTGCAGGAAATCTGAGACTGTTCGGGAACTTTCAGACTCAAATCATTATTCCCCGCCTAGGTTCGGATACCCAATGCCCGGACAATCAAAAATCCAAACGGCCTTTCCTTCAGCAAACAACAATAAAAACAACAAAACAATTCGAAAATATGAACAACACAAGCAAATTTCTACCTACTAGCAAATATTTCAATATATATCAAACAACGGTTGAAAGGCTACAAATCTAAAACTATCAATGTGAGTTACCACCAGTTCTTTCCTATCTTTCGATCTCTATCGACATCTTCTCTCTTCACGATCACCCTCAACTCTCTCCTCACGTTAACTATACAATGGAACAAAAGATAGGATTGTTTACTCTTAAAAAAGCTACCAGGTGGCTTTTTGAAAATGCCTAGATGTCAAGTGATTTATGACGTCATTTAACAATAAAAAACTCAACAAAATCCTCTGTAGCTATTAGCTGGTCCGTTATTTACAATGAAAAACACATATTCAGACTCATCACGAGACAAGCTTTCATTTAATGTATGCTTAAAGGAGTTTTGCTGACAGCTGTGCAGATTTATAGCACTTAACTGTTTAAAAACAATTTGAACAGATGTAGATACATTGTGACGACTAACCATGAAATCCGAATGATGGACCCAAATCCGAATGATGGACTCAAATCCGAATGATGGACCCAAATCCTAATGATGGACCCAAATCCGAATGATGGACTCAAATCCGAATGATGGACCCAAATCCGAATGATGGACCCAAATCCAAATGATGGACCCAAATCCGAATGATGGACCCAAATCCGAAAGATGGACCCAAATCCGAATGATGGACTCAAATCCGAATGATGGACCCAAATCCGAATGATGGACCCAAATCCGAATGATGGACCCAAATCCGAATGATGAACCCAAATCCGAATGATGGACCCAAATCCGAATGATGGACTCAAATCCGAATGATGGACCCAAATCCGAATGATGGACCCAAATCCGAATGATGGACCCAAATCCGAATGATGGACCTGTTCAACTGCTCATTGCATCCAAATGGTTTGTTCCGCGTGAGCATCGTTCTTAAGTTTACATCCAGGTGGAGAAACGACATGGCTATTGTGTCATCTTATCATTAAAAAATATCTTAAAAAGTCTCAAAGCCAATGATGGAAAACGTTCACGGCTTTAGCCAAAGAGTGGAGAGGTATACATATCGATGTAAACGATAGTAGATTTTTCTTCCTGAAAGTGTATCATCGCATTAAAGATTCTGAAAACCCGTTTTGAAAAGTACATAAAAACTGCCAAAAGTTTTCCACAAAGCTAGCTGCATTTGAAGACATTTATGTCGTATATAATCACCATTCTTGCTACATCAAGCTTGCCATTAATCCTGTCAAGTTACAGGCAGTGTCAAAAGATCATTACATAATGCAGGTAGAGGTTGATGTTATGGCAGACTTTTACCGAGCTTTACACATGAAGATAGTCAGCAAGGAAGCATTCTTACTTCATCGTCTACTTGACGATGTAGAGATGCATATGAATAATGCCAAACAGAATGCTTGATGAAAAAGCTAGCAAAGATCGAACAGCAATGCATGCTAATACAAGACATTGGTCGTAACCAGAGTCTCTCACAACAAGTTGTGGCTGACGCAAAGACGCTCGTGCAAACGGTATTGTATAGTGGAAAATCTCATGCAAGCTATGTAGAGACAAGAATACGCGTGTTTCCATATCCTACAGCTAAATAATCTGCAGCCCTTTTCTGCTGACCCGAAATCCATAGCGGAAGAGTTGCAGCTCCGTCAACTCGACTTGTTTTGTTTGGTAAAAGCGCAATGCCCAAATTAATTGTGATTCAGCTATAGGACAGCATCTTTTGGAGAATCTTGATCGCGCCAAAACATATAGTGACGACAATTTTCGTATAATTGGGCAAGCTAGGTCGTCTTTTCACCTAGGTGTTTTGGAGTCTGTCTACATTCCAATGGATAATCCCATTCTTTTAAACAGAAAGAGTTCGTCTTTTTCCTTGGGCTCTTCTAAAGTTAGGTGTTAAGTAACGCTGATGGGTCAATTATAACCATTCACGCGCTCTTATCACCCTCTAATGTTTTCGATCCGCAACTGGCTATTTATTCTGTCAGCTTTTGGTTATTTTCCGACGTTTGCATACTCTGAGGAGTGTCGGACGAAAAAGTACTTTTAAGTATGCGAAAAATAGTTCCGCTTTTTCTAGCAATTATAATTCTAAGAAAAACTTTAATTTCGTTGATATATGATCATACGCTGTCATGTCAACGCCCAAAAACGATTTTCCCTGTGAGTGTGTTTTTGATGACATCATAAGAAAATACGCTGATGTCAGCAAAACTCCTTTAATCATACATTAAATGAAAGCTTGTCGCGTGATGAGTCTGAATATGTGTTTTTCATTAGAAAATAACAAACCAGCTAATAGCTACAGAGGAGTTTGTTCGGTTTTTTATCGTTAAATGACGTCATCAATCACGTGACATCTAGGCATTTTCAAAAACGTCACCTGGCATATTTACAAACCCTAAACACTCTACAAGAATCCGTCGAATAAACAAACATTAGGCTGAATGTCAGATTGTTAAGCTATAAGCGCTCATTTGAAAGAACTTAATCAATTGATAAGCTTAAGCTTCTCAGTGTCCTAAAATTACCTTCGGATGCAAGGTAGAAACAAATACAAATACAAATACAAAAACTAGGCCTGTGGAACCAAACCGTCACATAAATATCAAAGATACTCAGTGGAATGAGTAGGAGTTTTGAAAAGCTTGGATCTAATGTGTTTTATATAGTCCCGTAACAGGATGACAAGTCAGGCACCTGCTCCTAAGCCTTATTGTGGGGATGGCAAGTGATTAGGTGCCCAGACTGAAAAGCCTTAATTTTTAGCCATTTTTCCGGACGCACATTATCAAGAATTTCCCGGAGAATACTCACAGAGAATCTATTAGTGCGCATTGGCGATTCTAGCCTGAGAAAACCGGGGGGGGGGGGGGGGGGGTCATTACAATCCGGGAGTAGTAGTGTGGAGACACAATATATCTATAAAAATAACTCCTTACTTTAAGGTAGGGGCGCCGTGTTTCGCCATATTTCGCCGTGTTTCGCCATATTTCGCCGTGTTTCGCCATATTTCGCCGTATTTCGCAGTATTTTATTTCGTTTCATCATGAAATCTTCATGACGGGTCACATGCTTCGTTTCATCTAAATTACTATAAAAATTGTCTTTTCCGTAAGCTACATCTGCAACTTCATGGCAGCAACAGTACTCTCTGTCCGTTTCCAAGCTTTCTGCTGGACATCTGTCCCATACGCACTTAATAAAACTTCTGATTATATCGTTGCCCCGACACGAAAGGTGAACTATTGAATAAGGATTTGAACTTTTGAAATTCTAGCGAAAGCTGAAACCATTCACAATTTATCCACACTGGGGTCCCCATCTGTCTTTCATAACAAGTGTTAGAGAAGTCCCTGAAGTATTTAAGACTTTCTATTGTTTCGCATGAAAGAACATTGAATTTCCAGCTTTTCCACCAGGCCAACATGGCTTCTCGCAGTCGAGTAGCCAAGAAAGCGATGCTTTGGTGAAAGAAGTTCATACAATTCTGCTTGGTTTTATTGAATGCAATCATGATGCCTGGGCTCCAGTGATTGCAAGGGTAATTCACCGTATTTTAAGTATAATATCTTATTTGATGTGTGATTTTGTAGTATTTCCTTGGACAATAACATTACATTTTAAACTTGGCTTTCTATTGTTTCCAATTTACAACCAACATGATTTACCGCATATCTTTCCTTAAAACTTTTGGCTAAGTTAGTTTTAAAGGGGAAGGGAATACTCAAGTTCGAATAAACGAATCTTCCAACTTTTGCTGCCCTAAATCTGTCTGTGGAATAACATATTGCGCTTATGGTGTTTTACGCACAAACTGTAATTTTTATATATGTATACATTATTTTGTTGCGTTTTTTAGTGGTCCGTAAAATTGATTGGTGTTATCAGCAGTCAGTATGGAATATTGCGAGGTTTGTAAACTCCTTTTAATGGAAAGGTTTCATCCAGATTATGTAGAGAGCCGATTATGTGAAGAATAAAGCTGTAAGATATGTAAATATTGACGAGTTCTCAAAGTCTCGACAATATCTTCCATATCTCAGTAGCTTTTGGTACTTCAATTTCTTCTATTAATGTAGCAATATATCAATGTGTTGCCCTACTTTTGTCTTCACGTGGTGAGATTAAGTTGTGCCAGTGGTCCGACTGATAATAAAGTGAAATACCAGGAATCCGTGACCAATCCGTCTTGTTTTGAAAGTGTTTCGAGACCAGAAAAGTGTGCCGAACAAAATGGCCTTGAACTGAATGAACTGACTCGTACGCAAGACGTTTTGATTTAAAACAACCTTTGTGTTAGAAGTGTTGTTATGTTCCTTGATTCCTCTGCTAACCCTTATTGGTGATACCCTCCTCTTAGGTCCATCTTTTAAACGTATTTTGCAATGTGCAGCTCTGGGAGTATTCCTTCAACTTTTCGTATATGATGTCTTTCTTACTATAGCTTCATTGTCTCTTCTCGTATCTAAATTTAACCTTTTGGTTCCATTTGGCTTTGGTACTACTACTATTGGGTTTATTCAGGCCCTTGGACCTTCAATTTTCTCTATGCAATCATTTTTCAGCAATCTTTCTAGTTCTGAAAAAACTCTGTTACTCGGAAATTCTTATCAATTTGTAGTTTAACTTGTACTCTTTGAATTTACCCATTCCTTCAAATACTTCTTTGTTGTTGTCCAGAACTTTCTGAATCTTAGGATCTGCTTTGTGTTCAGTTGGCTTTTCTTGACTGATTTCATTCACTGATTTGTGAAATGAACTTGCTGGATCTGCTTTTAATCTTAGATCTGGGCCTACGCTTAAAGTATTAAGCTTTCTGCTGTCTTTTGTCCTAGCAATGGAACCTTTTGTGACATGGAATTTTGCTTGGATTTCTTTTCCAAATGCTTAAGCTTTTGCTCTGAATGTTCCTTTTAGCTCTAGTGGCTCTTAATCTTGCTGCTTTCAAGTTGTGGTTCTTTTTGCAACTCAAGAGATGTTATCTCATCAATGATGTTCAATGTCGGTCCTCTGTCGATGAGCATATTGATTGGTGTGCCATCTATATAGACGGGATATACTGGTCTTTCTTTGCCTCCAATTTTTAGTACTGATGTTTCATAATCACTTGGTTTATCTGTTGTGATTTCACTTGCCCTCACTTGATGACTTTCTGGTTTCTTTGGATTTTTGGTCTGACAGCATTTTGGAAAGTGTCCCATCGTTCCACATTTCATGCACTTGTCTCTTTTGTTACTCTACAGTCTTTGCTGTTGTGACTTTTCATTTCACATCTTCCACATTGTTCCCTTTGTTGAGTTTATCTTTGATCTCTTTTGACTGCACTGTTGCCTTCGTACTGGTGTTTATTTGGCCTTATTTTATTCAGGTCTGAGGAAGATTCTTTCATTGTGTTAGCTGTTGATCCTGCATCATCTTGTTGCTCTATCTTCTTTTTGTGATGGTCTGATTGTTCCATGAGCTTTCCTATTGTTAGACCTTTATCAAATGTGAGATCTGGTATTTGTAGAAATTTTTTTCTAAGCTTACTTTGGTTGCAATTCGCTATTACTTGATCTCTTATCTCATCATGTATTCTTTACCATATTCACAATGAATGATTAGCTTTTCCAACCTAGTGACATATGAATCTATGTTATCCCCTGTTTCTTGACCTGTTTCATGAAAGACACATCTTTCAAACGGAATATTCTTCTTTATATCAAAATGACTTTCTACCTTATTAACGGCCTGGCCATATAATGTGCCTACCTCACTTAATGTTTCAAATATATCTTGAACTTCATCTCGTACAAGATGCAAATGTGCCGCCCTCTTTTGTCTATCATTTTTAATATCTGTTTTGCATTCAGAAATAGGCCAAAGATTTCTTCCTTTTCTGCCATCTTTTACTTACCGTAGAAAGGTCTCCTTTTGGATCGAATTCCGTAACTGGAGGTAACTCTTATTATTACTGGAGGTAATTATTACCTTCTAATCCTTCGTTGGGTTCTTTAGATAGCTCGTCGTCATACACACGTGCGCAATGCCTTAGATCCGTTGCCATCTAATGCTAGATCTAGAGAGCACACGATGTAAGACGCCATGCACACGAGGTAAGACGCCATGCTTTCACGCCGACCCTGATCTAATCCATAAACTCCAATTCGAAGCCAGTACAAATAGCTTAAATCTAATACACTACAACTTTGAAACAGCCCATTATTTCTTCTGCACCCTTACACCTCAAATCAAAGAAGGTCGATACCCTAACGGCGAAAAGGATTGCGAAAACAGCTGATAATTAACTATGTTCATTCTGAAAGGTCGCTGGTGTTTTAGAAGACGCAAAAATTTATTGTTTTTGCTAATTTTGTCGAGTGACGAATACGCAGAAAAAAGGGTGCCAGGGAAATATTGCATGGATGAATTAGGAGGAAATAGGGAATCCGTTTATCATCGCGATACTTTTATTCTTGAAACAGATGCTGCTGTCAGCTCAATGTATAGAAGATGCACATAAGGCAATTTTGACAGACTTTGCCTTGTTCCAACCCTGAATGTTTCGACGACAGACGGTTGAAAGGCAGTTGTGTGCAATGTCATTCAAGATATTCGCGAAGAATAACGGCTTGGTGCCTTTCCGCAGCTGTTCCTTCTTAAGATTATAAGACTCTCGTCACTTTTCTAATAGCTTCAACAACCTGCGAATATTTTGCATTTAGGGCGACATGTTTAGCATCGAAACACAGCCCCGACTCCCAGGCCAGGCTGTTTCCCGGCTGACAGGCCAATGTTTTTATTCAACTGTCTAGATTGATTAAAACATGCTCCGAATTCGTGGAACCAATCATATCAACTCATATTTTAAGCCAATATTATAACATTAATCATTAAATTGATCATGAATCCAATTAACGGAATTAAACACAAATTTTAATTTCTCTTTGAGAAAAATGAAAAAGATTTCCTATTGAATTTTGCAACTTAAAATTTGTTCGAATAATTAACAGTTCGCTATTAATTCCAATCTATGCAATCATTTACTTGTCAGTCATAATTTCATTTAGCAGTCTTTTGCAAGCTTATTTACATGTTTCCAAATGTTTTTCTCCAGTCTACACTGCGCTAAAATCTGTCTTCACTTGATAATTTTCTAAGTTCTTGTTATGAGAAGTATTGCAATACACTAAGCAACTTTTACAGCTTTGCTATCCTTCTCCTGTAAAACTTGGTAAATTTAGATACGAAAAATCACTTTTGAAAGGATATTTTTCCTACTTAAGAAAATATTTCTACTCAATCTTGAATTGTCATTTTCCGAATAAACCCCTTTTGCTGTGAAAAATGAAACAACAATATAAAATTGGCTTTTCGAAAGTCTAACCTCAAACGGAAGAAAGACATGATGAATTATAAAAAAGGGCATTTTCTAAAGGGCACTCACCTGGACTCGCCCAATGATCCTTTCCATGGTACGCGCCTGAATAGCGGGATAATTTATTGTCAAGTACAAAGTGACTTGTAGGGTTTAGCTACTTGTAGTTTTGTCATTCCTGTTAGAATGAAGGCTATTGTTAAACTTGAAGTGCTTTGCGAAAGTCAGTTGTTTTGGCAATTTCAATGTTCCTTTTCACTTATAACTTGTTTCATAGGATTTATGGCTTGATTAACAGGTTCATTGGTTAATTGTTGTATCAAGAGTTGTAGCATTTGCATCATGGGTATTAAGTAGTCTTCAAGGAATGATAATTTTGTTGGAAAACCATGGTTTTGTCGGAAAATGCTGAGGTTCCCACGACGCCCCTTTCTTGGCTTTCTTGCCTTTCTAACACATTGGTAACACACATAGTTTTAAATTTTAGCATTGTGATACAGTATCAAACCTCATTGCTTTCAACGGATACCAAGTAAAATAGTTTGTTTATTTCCCCCCAAAGCATTGTCAAGTCTTCAGATCGATGAGAGACTTGAGCTGTGGATGAATTGTACAGGTATTTTGATATTGAGCAATCTTTTCATATCGACTTTTGTTGCTTTTTAGTCTGTGTTATAGCAGCATAAAGTTGAAAGGGCTCTTGTTAAAGGGCACACGTCATGAAAATCAACCATGTCATCGCGAGTTGTGCCTACCTCATTGACATTTTAACTGTTCTTCTCTATATGACATCTTGCTCGTGAAATATGAAAATCCTCAAACGTTTTTGGCAATCCTCAATGGCAATCGTAAAATTTTGTGCCACGCATTTATGGCGCCATTTGTGTGTCAAGAACTATTTTCTTGCTTGACTCCTGTATGTTTTTTGTCGAACTTTCTGCTATTTCAAAGTCAATGTATTCTGTTGTTGAAAGCTGTGCCGAGCTTTTAGCTTGAATTGGTTATTGTTTAGCAGTTATCAAGGGGATCGCTCAAAAAACGTTGCTGCTCAATGTCGTTTTCATTTTCACTTCCGTGCTTTTTATTTTGAGCCCAAGTGGACCTGTCATCATCGTTATTGTCATAATCAACGGAAATTTTTATTCTGGCTTTAAATAGAAAAGGAAGTTAACACATTTTGGCACAATGAAGTTCTTTAAAAGCAAAACTTTAGCCCTCTTTACACGAGAAAACGCCCAGATTTATGGGGACTTAGATCCCTCAATTTCCGGGTCTGGCTTTGCCCTGCAATTTTTTTAGGCTAGCAGTGTCCCCAATACCAGATGTTTTCATGTGCGATTGTCAATTTTTGAGGCTGGATCCACCCCCAAAGGGTATGGATATTTTGACAAAATTGGGTTTTAAAGTTCGAAAGAGTTATAGAGTGTACGTATGTATTAGTTTACCTTATTAGTTGAGAAAGGAACAATGAGATTTTCGGTTCTAAGTTCTCATTTTCGGTGCTTTGACTATAATAAACCTTAACACTAAATAGAGAGAGGATCGAGACATCATAATCGGAAACTACTCAATGAAGCACTCGACACACGAATAGCAAACATTCTATGCGAGTATTGGCTGCAAATGAATGGAACCGGCTTTTTAGTTCTTGATGCTTGCAGTTATACAGATTTTTTCAAATCGAAAAGTTCCTTAGGGATTTCGCTTTTAGTAGTATGTGCTTTTAAAATATTTCGGCCTTCTACATGTAGGTTCCTTATAATGTGGTTCCTATAGTAAAATATATATGAGTCCATTGATATTTGGGTGTAAAGGTCCGACGTATGCGCACAAGAAGTCTAGCATAGCTGCGAGCACATGCATGTTTTCCAACCTGGCTTCCTGGAAACAGGCAAAACGGAAACAACGCAACGCTCATTTCAGGTCTTGATTTCTTTGAAAGGGCATTCCTAAAACAGAAGCATATTGACCAATCATTCACCCGTCCACTTTCCCATTTGAGATTTCTGATTGCGTCATCATTCGGGGCAGGCCATGCGGGCAAGCTGGAAGGTGCCCCGGTATGCAAAGATAAAAGATTCCGGTCACGGACATCTATCCTTAGCACAGAAAGGAATTCTGATTACAAATTGTGCAAAAAAAGTCCGAAACGATAAGCAACATACTTGGATTTTCCTTTATTAAAATATTTTATCTCTTGACATTAACAGACCATTATTGGAACATCAAAAAGAGGTCATCCCCATTATTCTAATAGCTAATGGTTTGAAAAGAAAGCTTGGTGTACCATGAAAATGGCGTTCAAAATTTTTCATTCTGCTTATAGACCGTTTGCATACATATGAATATACGTTTGAATACTTATACGATATATAACTTACGCAGGTGTATACGTTACAAAATCTATTCTGGTGCAAAAATCCCAGGATAAGTAAATGTCCCCATAACGTTTTTCTGCCCAAGTAACTATTTACTCACGCGCAGCCACTGAGCCAGAGCGCTTATCGATGGTACAAATGTGGTCACCAAGCGTAACTCGAACGATTGCTGGAGCAGAAAAAAACAGGAGAGCACTTTCAGGAAGGCGTTTTGGGGTGAAATGGATGTATGCAATAGGCAACAAACAAACAATACAAACCCAACTACCGACGCTCGCACCAAAAGTTGGGCATTGATCGCTCCAAAAGTTGGGCATTGATCGCACCAAAAGTTGGGCATTGATCGCACCAAAAGTTGGGCATTGATCGCTCCAAAAGTTGGGCATTGATCGCTCCAAAAGTTGGGCATTGATCGCACCAAAAGTTGGGCATTGATCGCTCCAAAAGTTGGGCATTGATCGCTCCAAAAGTTGGGCATTGATCGCACCAAAAGTTGGGCATTGATCGCTCCAAAAGTTGGGCATTGATCGCTCCAAAAGTTGGGCATTGATCGCACCAAAAGTTGGGCATTGATCGCACCAAAAGTTGGGCATTGATCGCTCCAAAAGTTGGGCATTGATCGCACCAAAAGTTGGGCATTGATCGCGATGCGAACTGCATAAAGTGGTCTTTCAGAATCGACTTCGACCAAAAATAACAACATTAACCAGCAGCGTTTAATTTGGACGATCCTCTATAATGCGATAATACTGTTATAAATCAATGCTTTGATCTCGGCCAGGCTTTCGCAAAGCCTTTTTGTTGTTTCTAGTGCCATTATGAATTAGGCGGCACGCTGCTAAAACAAAAGTTTTGTTACAATTTATAAATCATTTAAAAATATCCGAATGGGTTCATTCAAAATGTAATTACCATGCAATAACCTTAAAACTATATACTCGTAGAAAAACAACTAACAAACATCACTTCGTCAGCCTTTCCTTGTTATTTTCTCTGTTGTTTACAGCGGCCTTGAAACGGCCTAAAATCAGTATCCCCTCACAACTTGGTGAATTTCTCTAATGTTCAGGCACCATTTCGTATCATTCGAGGTTCAGAGTAAACATATTGGATCGAGCTCCTTTCAGTGCAAAATCCACGTCATTCGTCTCTGTTTCGGTATATTTTCATGTGCATAAAGTAAGGCTATCATGTGACGAATGTTGTGCAGAGACGCACTTACAAATAAACGGGGCGTGTTAGAGATGTCCTGGCACAGCTCAACTTTGGCATTTTTCATTTGCCTTGTAGCCAATCTCCCCCCTTTCCCATTATAGAACTTTGTTCTAATTTTTTATCTCCTTTTCACCGCTGACTTTTGTGTCTGACTTGGAATGTTGTTCCATGCTTAGCTGGAACCACGCAACTTTGCAGCTCTGCTGGAGGGTATCGAATTTCAAGTTTTTCAGAGTACTAGGTAGTTCTCAAATGGTCAATCAAGGAAGCCATTTTGTTAAAAATACTCAGCTTATCCTCTCTATAAGAACAGAATATAATTCTTAAGAATATACTCTCTGTTTTAGGATGAAGTAATTAATCCCTCTCATGAACTTTTTACATATTCGATGCATTATTCTTTAGCTTGCAGAATTTTAATGGAAATTTCCGTCACCTGCTTTGGATATATGTAAGTTTTTTAGTTTATATGTTGGTTTTGTGTTTTCTGCTTGTGTCGTCTTTTTTCATTTTTTCAGTCAACAAGTTTAACTAAACTCACAGCCCAGTATACGTGGAGAATGCTTGATAGCATAATCTCAGTGAACCCTACACTTTATACTTCATGATCTTTAAGATCAAAACTACAATAGTCTTTAAAGTATCAAAGACATTGCTCCTACAGTACCTAATCAAGATGAAGATTTTAGATGATAGAAAGTGATCAGTGGTATCTTCTCTCCCCAGAATAGACGACTCTCCTGACGTGTGTGTTGATTATTTGTTGGCTACCGCAGTGAAATGCTCGCCATTCTTTGACTGGGCCATTTCTCATATGTGGTACGCATTTTAACTTTAAAACTCTCCGAACATATTCATTACATCACAACAGTGTATGCCCCGAGGTACCTTTTGAAGGCTGGAATGAACGCTTTTTGAATCATAACCCAAGCATTGCCAATCGTTTTCTAATCATGTACATAATAAAATAATGTCTTCTTTGTGTTCGTGACTGGGCTATCATCATCTTTATGAACATGTTGCTTTTTTGGCACGTCGTCCTTGCCGATTGTTTGCATCAGGTAGATTCAACTCAAAACCAATCCATAATGCGCTAGCCAAACATACTTCGCACATTGCAGAAACATCCCTCTTGATAATGCATTGCTCTTTGTTTATTTTAGTTGCTGCTTCCTCGACGTCATTCCCTATGGAATCTTATCCCATGCGTTGGTTGCCTTCAGCATGCAAGCCAAAGATGCGGAAATCGTCATCAACTGTGTAACAAGGGTTTACAACTTTGTCTTGAATCAGCATGGCAAAGTTCTTCAAAATGCTGTCCTTGATCTTTTCAAGGTAATGATGTCGCTTTTACTTGCAGTTCACATTCGTTTATAGATTTCACATGATTTTAGACAATTCAGTAGAGAAGGACGTAGCTGGCCACTATGAACGCCGCCGTATAAACACTTCGGTTTGTGAAATATGGACACAATAGCAAGTGCTTTAAACAACTATTTTTTATGCTGTGCCCATACTTAGATGCTACAGGTCTCAAAGACAACTTCACCTTTACGTATCTTTCGTCTTTTATTCGTGAGGGTAGTAGTTTTCGATTTTTCTTCTTTATTCTAGGATAGTGTTTCAGCCCAAAGCGTTGAAACTGGATCAGACCAGGAGCACATTGACAAGTGCACCCTTCCATTTCTTTTGCATTTAGCACTGCATTCACCAAGACTTGTTGATCAGATATCTGAAAAAGTCACTGACCTTCGTAAGTTGAAGTCAGTCATTGTTTGTCTAGGTTTACCAAGGTGGATATAGATTATGAAAGATTTTGAGCACGCCTTTTGAAACGATTTTCTGGCGAGGGAAATTAAACTTTTATTCACGACATGCAACTTTGAATTTAGCCTTGTTCTGAAATTTCTGCTTTTTCGCGCACAATTTACCAATTTTTTATCTGGTCATGTCTAGCTCAAGAACGAAAAATTGATTTTTCAATTTTTTGCTTTGTGTTTTTATGAAGAATTTAGGTTATTTTTCATAGATGTCTTGTTGTTAGAATTAGCAAGCTGCTTTAGACAATGATATTTTTCATAGTTGACTCGAAGACCATCACCGCAATGAATGACCAGTCGAATAAGCGTGAATCTGTGCTGCAGCGCGGGTATGTTCTCAGCATCGTAACTTACACCCAACTTTGATTTGGAGTAGACTTGAATCTGCAAATGGAGTAGCAATTCGCTTTACAAATAGAAGTGCAAAGGATTCTTCAATTGTCAATCTGCAGCAGATATTTCGTAACAGCTTTAAGACATGGTAACATGAAGATAAATTATGATGGATTGTGCCTTCTTTCCTTTCCTGCGTTACCTGCGTTCAACTGTCTTGCATTCTCATTCGAACATACTCGTTATGCTTGTTAAGATATACGCTCTGTTGGTATATACTGCCAGTCAGTAAATCGATCTTCAGCTTTGCCCTACACATGCATTGTGCCACCAAGTGTATATTTCTAAGGCATCTTGTCTTTTTAGCTAAAATGTATATTGTTAGCAATCTCAAGTTTATCTTTTTCTCCCCATTTGCCCATTTTAGTCTTTTGTCAAGAGTTCTGGATATACTACAGAATATTGGGAAAGGCACTTACAAGGTTTTGATGTACTTGATAAACAGTTCTTGTTGCACAAATGACAGTCTTGCAAAAGGTTTGGAAATGCCTACCTTATTCTGCGAATCGTTTTTTATTGCTGCTTTTTCTACATGCGAGTTTGTTGCAGTCGTGCTTAAACACCTAACCTAATGCCTTTAGTCTTTGAATTAATAATTTGGTTTTGCATGGCAACGTTTGCGTTGATAAGTGGTTTGTTACACTTGACCTCCATTTCCTGAAAAAGAAACACGATTAGATCTTTTTTATATTTCTTTCAAGTGCCTTTTCGTTTGGAGAATCTTGTCCTTTTGCTTGAAATCGAGATATTTGAAAGTGGCCTGCTAAATTTGGTTATATCCTTGAAGACATGAGTCATTTTAAAGCCAGTTTTTTAAAGCACTTTTGCAACTGCCGAAGGCTGTTACTGCTTTAAACGATTTCCTGGAGTTGATTGTTCAATATTTTTTTTGTTTTTGCTTTTGATAGACGATGCAATGATTTTTACTGAGAGGGAAAGAATCTCCAGCACTTTACTCGTAAGTATAGTGAGTACTATTCAATGAAACGCTTTTTGTTGTAGGTTTAAAGTACAAGCAAAATGTATCTGGTGTAGGGTCTTAAAACAGGCTAAAGTCCTCACCAAAGCAAAATTGTTTAACCCGCCATATGCCTAAGCACTAACTTACACACATTTGTCAGCAAATCAATTGCTTATTTTCTGCCCTTGCCTCTTTGTTTATCTTTGAGCTCAACTTTCGTTCCAGTATCCATTCTCCAGGCCTGGACTATAAGTTTTGAAAAACAGTCTGTGTTGTCACTGTTAGTCGCTTCGTCTTCTTAAAAACTTATGTATCTAATTGCAGGAAATGTTGCTGCTACATTTATATGATAGTGTTCAAAACACGTTGCACCAAAGAAGCATCGGTGATGAGATCATCGAGGAAAGCATTCTAGAAGTTCCCTTTTTGAAGGATTTGCAAAAACATGTTATGGAAATTTGTGGAGAATTGATACGTTCTGAAAGTGAACTCAGGTACGTCACAGTTTTTAAATACCATAGTTTCAAGCTACTGGTTAAAATTGAAAAAGTACCACTGACATTCAAAACTACTAAAGAACCACTACAAAAGCTATTGTAAGGGTGAATTGTTAACAATGTAAAGCAACTAATTTACTCTCGGTCTTCCATAATGCTTTGTGGTGCAAATTTCAAAGGCATACATTTTGCATAAAACGTCTTTCACTATTTTTTATTTCCGTTTGTTGATACTACTGCACTTTCAGCTACCAGCTTGTCTTTCTAATGTTTGTTTTTTTAGATTTGCTCTTTTTCCTGTCAACAATTTTTTTTATTCCTAGGTCTCGTTTGCTTACAAGGATATTGTCGTTGTTGTGTATCTACGGCAATGCGAAAGTCTCTTCAGAAGCAGTAACTTTTCTGCTCATAAAGTCACGATCACCTTCCAATGTAAGTCTTTCTAATTTGTTTCATTAGGTGTTAATTTTATAAGTGTAGAACCTTTTGTAGTACCTGTGTCCTTTTCTAAGCCTAGTTCCCATTTTTCGCAATTTGTATAAGAATCAGGGTAGTCGGCGAATATCCGGCTTCTTACGTTCCGACTTTTGTTATGTTCACACGTGTCATGAGAGTCGCCGACTTACATGCTGCATGGTGCGCCAACTAGAGCTTAAAAAGCGCGGCAATCAAGAAAACATTCAAAACTTCATCACTGTAACTAGCAAAGTAGTAGGAAAGTCGACAACAAGGCTTAAACGCTTAAGATGAAGGTGCTTTTATTATTTCAAGCTTCTTTGTATGTTTTTCAATGACGTTTATGTATTTTGTTTATATTTTGCACATTTAAACAAATAAGGCAGGATGGATTATAGGGTAGACCATAATTACTGATCGCTTGAATGAGGCCGTCAAATAGCACCTCAGCAGCTATTTGAAACATGCATTTACAATTTTGTCAGGAAACCATGTTGACAACAACTCAATCGGTGCCGTAATAGTGCATTTTCTTTACTTGTGTTGTACACTTTTGTATTACTAGCTTTTCTTCTTTCTTTTCTCGATTCATCTGACTAGCTTCACTGCACGAAGGATCGAAAAAAATCTCTCAAGTCCAAGCATTAGCTAGCAAACTATGCTAACTTAGTGTAGTTGTTTAAGCAAACGCCTTCATAGTTGTCTTTTTTTCTCTAGCTTTCCAACATGTTGGCCTTTCAATGTGAGCTTGATATGTACAATGAAGAGATCTTCGTAGAGTCTCTGTCAACATTCGTTTTGGAACTTTGTTCTCCAAAGTCAAAGTTTACAAAGGATCAGGTTCAGAATCGCGTTTTTGCTGCTTATCTTGTGTCTGATGGTCCTGTTTGGTTTTGCACATTATAGGTCGATGGTGTTGGTGTTCAGAATCGTTTTTGCTGCTTATCTTGTGTCTGATGGTCCTGTTTGGTTTTGCACATTATAGGTCGATGGTGTTGGTGTTCAGAATCGCGTTTTGCTGCGCTTATCTTGTGTCTGATGTCCTGTTTGGTTTTGCACATTATAGGTCGATGGTGTTGGTGTTCAGAATCGCGTTTGCTGCTTATCTTGTGTCTGATGGTCCTGTTTGTTTTGCATTATAGGTCGATGGTGTTGGTGTTCAGAATCGCGTTTTGCTGCTTATCTTGTGTCTGATGGTCCTGTTTGGTTTTGCACATTATAGGTCGATGGTGTTGGTTTTCAGAATCGCGTTTGCTGCTTATCTTGTGTCTGAGTGTCCTGTTTGGTTTTGCACATTATAGGTCGATGGTGTTGGTGTTCAGAATCGCGTTTTGCTGCTTATCTTGTGTCTGATGGTCCTGTTTGGTTTTGCACATTATAGGTCGATGGTGTTGGTGTTCAGAATCGCGTTTTTGCTGCTTATCTTGTGTCTGATGTCCTGTTTGGTTTTGCACATTATAGGTCGATGGTGTTGGTGTTCAGAATCGTTTTGCTGCTTATCTTGTGTCTGAGTGTCCTGTTTGGTTTTGCACATTATAGGTCGATGGTGTTGGTGTTCAGAATCGTTTTTTGCTGCTTATCTTGTGTCTGAGTGTCCTGTTTGGTTTTGCACATTATAGGTCGATGGTGTTGGTGTTCAGAATCGCGTTTTGCTGCTTATCTTGTGTGTGATGGTCCTGTTTGGTTTTGCACATTATAGGTCGATGGTGTTGGTGTTCAGAATCGCGTTTTGCTGCTTATCTTGTGTCTGAGTGTCCTGTTTGGTTTGCACATTATAGGTCGATGGTGTTGGTGTTCAGAATCGCGTTTTGCTGCTTATCTTGTGTCTGATGTCCTGTTTGGTTTTGCACATTATAGGTCGATGGTGTTGGTGTTCAGAATCGCGTTTTGCTGCTTATCTTGTGTCTGATGGTCCTGTTTGGTTTTGCACATTATAGGTCGATGGTGTTGGTGTTCAGAATCGCGTTTTTGCTGCTTATCTTGTGTCTGATGTCCTGTTTGGTTTTGCACATTATAGGTCGATGGTGTTGGTGTTCAGAATCGCGTTTTGCTTCTATCTTGTGTCTGATGTCCTGTTTGGTTTTGCACATTATAGGTCGATGGTGTTGGTGTTCAGAATCGCGTTTTGCTGCTTATCTTGTGTCTGATGGTCCTGTTTGGTTTTGCACATTATAGGTCGATGGTGTTGGTGTTCAGAATCGCGTTTTGCTGCTTATCTTGTGTCTGATGGTCCTGTTTGGTTTTGCACATTATAGGTCGATGGTGTTGGTGTTCAGAATCGCGTTTTGCTGCTTTCTTGTGTCTGATGTCCTGTTTGGTTTTGCACATTATAGGTCGATGGTGTTGGTGTTCAGAATCGCGTTTTGCTGCTTATCTTGTGTCTGATGGTCCTGTTTGGTTTTGCACATTATAGGTCGATGGTGTGGTGTTCAGAATCGCGTTTTGCTGCTTATCTTGTGTCTGAGTGTCCTGTTTGGTTTTGCACATTATAGGTCGATGGTGTTGGTGTTCAGAATCGCGTTTTGCTGCTTATCTTGTGTCTGATGTCCTGTTTGGTTTTGCACATTATAGGTCGATGGTGTTGGTGTTCAGAATCGCGTTTTGCTGCTTATCTTGTGTCTGATGTCCTGTTTGGTTTTGCACATTATAGGTCGATGGTGTTGGTGTTCAGAATCGCGTTTGCTGCTTATCTTGTGTCTGATGTCCTGTTTGGTTTTGCACATTATAGGTCGATGGTGTTGGTGTTCAGAATCGCGTTTTGCTGCTTATCTTGTGTCTGATGGTCCTGTTTGGTTTTGCACATTATAGGTCGATGGTGTTGGTGTTCAGAATCGCGTTTTGCGCTTATCTTGTGTCTGATGTCCTGTTTGGTTTTGCACATTATAGGTCGATGGTGTGGTGTTCAGAATCGCGTTTGCTGCTTATCTTGTGTCTGATGTCCTGTTTGGTTTTGCACATTATAGGTCGATGGTGTTGGTGTTCAGAATCGCGTTTGCTGCTTATCTTGTGTCTGATGGTCCTGTTTGGTTTTGCACATTATAGGTCGATGGTGTTGGTGTTCAGAATCGTTTTGCTGCTTATCTTGTGTCTGAGTGTCCTGTTTGGTTTTGCACATTATAGGTCGATGGTGTGGTGTTCAGAATCGCGTTTTGCTGCTTATCTTGTGTCTGATGGTCCTGTTTGGTTTTGCACATTATAGGTCGATGGTGTTGGTGTTCAGAATCGCGTTTGCTGCTTATCTTGTGTCTGATGGTCCTGTTTGGTTTTGCACATTATAGGTCGATGGTGTTGGTGTCAGAATCGCGTTTGCTGCTTATCTTGTGTCTGATGTCCTGTTTGGTTTTGCACATTATAGGTCGATGGTGATGGTGTTCAGAATCGCGTTTGCTGCTTATCTTGTGTCTGATGGTCCTGTTTGGTTTTGCACATTATAGGTCGATGGTGTTGGTGTTCAGAATCGCGTTTGCTGCTTATCTTGTGTCTGATGGTCCTGTTTGGTTTTGCACATTATAGGTCGATGGTGATGGTGTTCAGAATCGCGTTTGCTGCTTATCTTGTGTCTGATGTCCTGTTTGGTTTTGCACATTATAGGTCGATGGTGATGGTGTTCAGAATCGCGTTTGCTGCTTATCTTGTGTCTGATGGTCCTGTTTGGTTTTGCACATTATAGGTCGATGGTGTTGGTGTTCAGAATCGCGTTTGCTGCTTATCTTGTGTCTGATGTCCTGTTTGGTTTTGCACATTATAGGTCGATGGTGTGGTGTTCAGAATCGCGTTTGCTGCTTATCTTGTGTCTGATGGTCCTGTTTGGTTTTGCACATTATAGGTCGATGGTGTTGGTGTTCAGAATCGCGTTTGCTGCTTATCTTGTGTCTGATGGTCCTGTTTGGTTTTGCACATTATAGGTCGATGGTGATGGTGTTCAGAATCGCGTTTTGCTGCTTATCTTGTGTCTGATGGTCCTGTTTGGTTTTGCACATTATAGGTCGATGGTGTTGGTGTTCAGAATCGCGTTTGCTGCTTATCTTGTGTCTGATGGTCCTGTTTGGTTTTGCACATTATAGGTCGATGGTGTTGGTGTTCAGAATCGCGTTTTGCTGCTTATCTTGTGTCTGATGGTCCTGTTTGGTTTTGCACATTATAGGTCGATGGTGTTGTTCAGAATCGCGTTTGCTGCTTATCTTGTGTCTGATGGTCCTGTTTGGTTTTGCACATTATAGGTCGATGGTGTGGTGTTCAGAATCGCGTTTGCTGCTTATCTTGTGTCTGATGGTCCTGTTTGGTTTTGCACATTATAGGTCGATGGTGTTGGTGTTCAGAATCGCGTTTTGCTGCTTATCTTGTGTCTGATGGTCCTGTTTGGTTTTGCACATTATAGGTCGATGGTGATGGTGTTCAGAATCGCGTTTGCTGCTTATCTTGTGTCTGATGGTCCTGTTTGGTTTTGCGCATTATAGGTCGATGGTGTTGGTGTTCAGAATCGCGTTTGCTGCTTATCTTGTGTCTGATGGTCCTGTTTGGTTTTGCACATTATAGGTCGATGGTGTGGTGTTCAGAATCGCGTTTGCTGCTTATCTTGTGTCTGATGGTCCTGTTTGGTTTTGCACATTATAGGTCGATGGTGTGGTGTTCAGAATCGCGTTTGCTGCTTATCTTGTGTCTGATGGTCCTGTTTGGTTTTGCACATTATAGGTCGATGGTGTTGGTGTTCAGAATCGCGTTTGCTGCTTATCTTGTGTCTGATGGTCCTGTTTGGTTTTGCACATTATAGGTCGATGGTGTGGTGTTCAGAATCGCGTTTGCTGCTTATCTTGTGTCTGATGGTCCTGTTTGGTTTTGCACATTATAGGTCGATGGTGTTGGTGTTCAGAATCGCGTTTGCTGCTTATCTTGTGTCTGATGGTCCTGTTTGGTTTTGCACATTATAGGTCGATGGTGTTGGTGTTCAGAATCGCGTTTTGCTGCTTATCTTGTGTCTGATGGTCCTGTTTGGTTTTGCACATTATAGGTCGATGGTGTTGGTGTTCAGAATCGCGTTTTGCTGCTTATCTTGTGTCTGATGGTCCTGTTTGGTTTTGCACATTATAGGTCGATGGTGTTGGTGTTCAGAATCGCGTTTGCTGCTTATCTTGTGTCTGATGGTCCTGTTTGGTTTTGCACATTATAGGTCGATGGTGTTGGTGTTCAGAATCGCGTTTGCTGCTTATCTTGTGTCTGATGGTCCTGTTTGGTTTTGCACATTATAGGTCGATGGTGTGGTGTTCAGAATCGCGTTTGCTGCTTATCTTGTGTCTGATGGTCCTGTTTGGTTTTGCACATTATAGGTCGATGGTGTTGGTGTTCAGAATCGCGTTTGCTGCTTATCTTGTGTCTGATGGTCCTGTTTGGTTTTGCACATTATAGGTCGATGGTGTTGGTGTTCAGAATCGCGTTTTGCTGCTTATCTTGTGTCTGATGGTCCTGTTTGGTTTTGCACATTATAGGTCGATGGTGTTGGTGTTCAGAATCGCGTTTGCTGCTTATCTTGTGTCTGATGGTCCTGTTTGGTTTTGCACATTATAGGTCGATGGTGTTGGTGTTCAGAATCGCGTTTTGCTGCTTATCTTGTGTCTGATGGTCCTGTTTGGTTTTGCACATTATAGGTCGATGGTGTTGGTGTTCAGAATCGCGTTTTGCTGCTTATCTTGTGTCTGATGGTCCTGTTTGGTTTTGCACATTATAGGTCGATGGTGGGTGTTCAGAATCGCGTTTGCTGCTTATCTTGTGTCTGATGGTCCTGTTTGGTTTTGCACATTATAGGTCGATGGTGTTGGTGTTCAGAATCGCGTTTTGCTGCTTATCTTGTGTCTGATGGTCCTGTTTGGTTTTGCACATTATAGGTCGATGGTGTTGGTGTTCAGAATCGCGTTTGCTGCTTATCTTGTGTCTGATGGTCCTGTTTGGTTTTGCACATTATAGGTCGATGGTGTTGGTGTTCAGAATCGCGTTTGCTGCTTATCTTGTGTCTGATGGTCCTGTTTGGTTTTGCACATTATAGGTCGATGGTGTTGGTGTTCAGAATCGCGTTTGCTGCTTATCTTGTGTCTGATGGTCCTGTTTGGTTTTGCACATTATAGGTCGATGGTGTGGTGTTCAGAATCGCGTTTGCTGCTTATCTTGTGTCTGATGGTCCTGTTTGGTTTTGCACATTATAGGTCGATGGTGTGGTGTTCAGAATCGCGTTTGCTGCTTATCTTGTGTCTGATGGTCCTGTTTGGTTTTGCACATTATAGGTCGATGGTGTTGGTGTTCAGAATCGCGTTTGCTGCTTATCTTGTGTCTGATGGTCCTGTTTGGTTTTGCACATTATAGGTCGATGGTGTTGGTGTTCAGAATCGCGTTTTGCTGCTTATCTTGTGTCTGATGGTCCTGTTTGGTTTTGCACATTATAGGTCGATGGTGTGGTGTTCAGAATCGCGTTTTGCTGCTTATCTTGTGTCTGATGGTCCTGTTTGGTTTTGCACATTATAGGTCGATGGTGTTGGTGTTCAGAATCGCGTTTTGCTGCTTATCTTGTGTCTGATGGTCCTGTTTGGTTTTGCAATTATAGGTCGATGGTGTGGTGTTCAGAATCGCGTTTTGCTGCTTATCTTGTGTCTGATGGTCCTGTTTGGTTTTGCACATTATAGGTCGATGGTGTTGGTGTTCAGAATCGCGTTTTGCTGCTTATCTTGTGTCTGATGGTCCTGTTTGGTTTTGCACATTATAGGTCGATGGTGTTGGTGTTCAGAATCGCGTTTTGCTGCTTATCTTGTGTCTGATGGTCCTGTTTGGTTTTGCACATTATAGGTCGATGGTGTTGGTGTTCAGAATCGCGTTTTGCTGCTTATCTTGTGTCTGATGGTCCTGTTTGGTTTTGCACATTATAGGTCGATGGTGTTGGTGTTCAGAATCGCGTTTGCTGCTTATCTTGTGTCTGATGGTCCTGTTTGGTTTTGCACATTATAGGTCGATGGTGTGGTGTTCAGAATCGCGTTTTGCTGCTTATCTTGTGTCTGATGGTCCTGTTTGGTTTTGCACATTATAGGTCGATGGTGTTGGTGTTCAGAATCGCGTTTTGCTGCTTATCTTGTGTCTGATGGTCCTGTTTGGTTTTGCACATTATAGGTCGATGGTGTTGGTGTTCAGAATCGCGTTTGCTGCTTATCTTGTGTCTGATGGTCCTGTTTGGTTTTGCACATTATAGGTCGATGGTGTTGGTGTTCAGAATCGCGTTTTGCTGCTTATCTTGTGTCTGATGTCCTGTTTGGTTTTGCACATTATAGGTCGATGGTGTTGGTGTTCAGAATCGCGTTTTGCTGCTTATCTTGTGTCTGATGGTCCTGTTTGGTTTTGCACATTATAGGTCGATGGTGTTGGTGTTCAGAATCGCGTTTGCTGCTTATCTTGTGTCTGATGGTCCTGTTTGGTTTTGCACATTATAGGTCGATGGTGTTGGTGTTCAGAATCGCGTTTTGCTGCTTATCTTGTGTCTGATGGTCCTGTTTGGTTTTGCACATTATAGGTCGATGGTGTTGGTGTTCAGAATCGCGTTTTGCTGCTTATCTTGTGTCTGATGTCCTGTTTGGTTTTGCACATTATAGGTCGATGGTGTTGGTGTTCAGAATCGCGTTTTGCTGCTTATCTTGTGTCTGATGGTCCTGTTTGGTTTTGCACATTATAGGTCGATGGTGTTGGTGTTCAGAATCGCGTTTTGCTGCTTATCTTGTGTCTGATGGTCCTGTTTGGTTTTGCACATTATAGGTCGATGGTGTTGGTGTTTCAGAATGTTTTTTGCTGCTTATCTTGTGTCTGATGGTCCTGTTTGGTTTTGCACATTATAGGTCGATGGTGTTGGTGTTCAGAATCGCGTTTTGCTGCTTATCTTGTGTCTGATGGTCCTGTTTGGTTTTGCACATTATAGGTCGATGGTGTTGGTGTTCAGAATCGCGTTTTGCTGCTTATCTTGTGTCTGATGGTCCTGTTTGGTTTTGCACATTATAGGTCGATGGTGTTGGTGTTCAGAATCGCGTTTTGCTGCTTATCTTGTGTCTGATGGTCCTGTTTGGTTTTGCACATTATAGGTCGATGGTGTTGGTGTTCAGAATCGCGTTTTGCTGCTTATCTTGTGTCTGATGGTCCTGTTTGGTTTTGCACATTATAGGTCGATGGTGTTGGTGTTCAGAATCGCGTTTTGCTGCTTATCTTGTGTCTGATGGTCCTGTTTGGTTTTGCACATTATAGGTCGATGGTGTTGGTGTTCAGAATCGTTTTGCTGCTTATCTTGTGTCTGATGGTCCTGTTTGGTTTTGCACATTATAGGTCGATGGTGTTGGTGTTCAGAATCGCGTTTTGCTGCTTATCTTGTGTCTGATGGTCCTGTTTGGTTTTGCACATTATAGGTCGATGGTGTTGGTGTTCAGAATCGCGTTTTGCTGCTTATCTTGTGTCTGATGGTCCTGTTTGGTTTTGCACATTATAGGTCGATGGTGTTGGTGTTCAGAATCGCGTTTTGCTGCTTATCTTGTGTCTGATGGTCCTGTTTGGTTTTGCACATTATAGGTCGATGGTGTTGGTGTTCAGAATCGCGTTTTGCTGCTTATCTTGTGTCTGATGGTCCTGTTTGGTTTTGCACATTATAGGTCGATGGTGTTGGTGTTCAGAATCGTTTTGCTGCTTATCTTGTGTCTGATGGTCCTGTTTGGTTTTGCACATTATAGGTCGATGGTGTTGGTGTTCAGAATCGCGTTTTTGCTGCTTATCTTGTGTCTGATGGTCCTGTTTGGTTTTGCACATTATAGGTCGATGGTGTTGGTGTTCAGAATCGCGTTTTGCTGCTTATCTTGTGTCTGATGGTCCTGTTTGGTTTTGCACATTATAGGTCGATGGTGTTGGTGTTCAGAATCGCGTTTTGCTGCTTATCTTGTGTCTGATGGTCCTGTTTGGTTTTGCACATTATAGGTCGATGGTGTTGGTGTTCAGAATCGCGTTTTGCTGCTTATCTTGTGTCTGATGGTCCTGTTTGGTTTTGCACATTATAGGTCGATGGTGTTGGTGTTCAGAATCGCTTTTTGCTGCTTATCTTGTGTCTGATGGTCCTGTTTGGTTTTGCACATTATAGGTCGATGGTGTTGGTGTTCAGAATCGTTTTGCTGCTTATCTTGTGTCTGATGGTCCTGTTTGGTTTTGCACATTATAGGTCGATGGTGTTGGTGTTCAGAATCGCGTTTTGCTGCTTATCTTGTGTCTGATGGTCCTGTTTGGTTTTGCACATTATAGGTCGATGGTGTTGGTGTTCAGAATCGCGTTTTGCTGCTTATCTTGTGTCTGATGGTCCTGTTTGGTTTTGCACATTATAGGTCGATGGTGTTGGTGTTCAGAATCGCGTTTTGCTGCTTATCTTGTGTCTGATGGTCCTGTTGGTTTGCACATTATAGGTCGATGTGTTGGTGTTCAGAATCGCGTTTTGCTGCTTATCTTGTGTCTGATGGTCCTGTTTGGTTTTGCACATTATAGGTCGATGGTGTTGGTGTTCAGAATCGCGTTTTGCTGCTTATCTTGTGTCTGATGGTCCTGTTTGGTTTTGCACATTATAGGTCGATGGTGTTGGTGTTCAGAATCGCGTTTTGCTGCTTATCTTGTGTCTGATGGTCCTGTTTGGTTTTGCACATTATAGGTCGATGGTGTTGGTGTTCAGAATCGCGTTTTGCTGCTTATCTTGTGTCTGATGGTCCTGTTTGGTTTTGCACATTATAGGTCGATGGTGTTGGTGTTCAGAATCGCGTTTTGCTGCTTATCTTGTGTCTGATGGTCCTGTTTGGTTTTGCACATTATAGGTCGATGGTGTTGGTGTTCAGAATCGCGTTTTGCTGCTTATCTTGTGTCTGATGGTCCTGTTTGGTTTTGCACATTATAGGTCGATGGTGTTGGTGTTCAGAATCGCGTTTTGCTGCTTATCTTGTGTCTGATGGTCCTGTTTGGTTTTGCACATTATAGGTCGATGGTGTTGGTGTTCAGAATCGCGTTTTGCTGCTTATCTTGTGTCTGATGGTCCTGTTTGGTTTTGCACATTATAGGTCGATGGTGTTGGTGTTCAGAATCGCGTTTTGCTGCTTATCTTGTGTCTGATGGTCCTGTTTGGTTTTGCACATTATAGGTCGATGGTGTTGGTGTTCAGAATCGCGTTTTGCTGCTTATCTTGTGTCTGATGGTCCTGTTTGGTTTTGCACATTATAGGTCGATGGTGTTGGTGTTCAGAATCGCGTTTTGCTGCTTATCTTGTGTCTGATGGTCCTGTTTGGTTTTTGCACATTATAGGTCGAGTGTTGGTGTTCAGAATCGCGTTTTGCTGCTTATCTTGTGTCTGATGTCCTGTTTGGTTTTGCACATTATAGGTCGATGGTGTTGGTGTTCAGAATCGCGTTTTGCTGCTTATCTTGTGTCTGATGGTCCTGTTTGGTTTTGCACATTATAGGTCGATGGTGTTGGTGTTCAGAATCGCGTTTTGCTGCTTATCTTGTGTCTGATGGTCCTGTTTGGTTTTGCACATTATAGGTCGATGGTGTTGGTGTTCAGAATCGCGTTTTGCTGCTTATCTTGTGTCTGATGGTCCTGTTTGGTTTTGCACATTATAGGTCGATGGTGTTGGTGTTCAGAATCGCGTTTTGCTGCTTATCTTGTGTCTGATGGTCCTGTTTGGTTTTGCACATTATAGGTCGATGGTGTTGGTGTTAGAATCGTTTTTTGCTGCTTATCTTGTGTCTGATGTCCTGTTTGGTTTTGCACATTATAGGTCGATGGTGTTGGTGTTCAGAATCGTTTTGCTGCTTATCTTGTGTCTGATGTCCTGTTTGGTTTTGCACATTATAGGTCGATGGTGTTGGTGTTCAGAATCGCGTTTTGCTGCTTATCTTGTGTCTGATGGTCCTGTTTGGTTTTGCACATTATAGGTCGATGGTGTTGGTGTTCAGAATCGCGTTTTGCTGCTTATCTTGTGTCTGATGGTCCTGTTTGGTTTTGCACATTATAGGTCGATGGTGTTGGTGTTCAGAATCGCGTTTTGCTGCTTATCTTGTGTCTGATGGTCCTGTTTGGTTTTGCACATTATAGGTCGATGGTGTTGGTGTTCAGAATCGCGTTTTGCTGCTTATCTTGTGTCTGATGGTCCTGTTTGGTTTTGCACATTATAGGTCGATGGTGTTGGTGTTCAGAATCGCGTTTTGCTGCTTATCTTGTGTCTGATGGTCCTGTTTGGTTTTGCACATTATAGGTCGATGGTGTTGGTGTTCAGAATCGCGTTTTGCTGCTTATCTTGTGTCTGATGGTCCTGTTTGGTTTTGCACATTATAGGTCGATGGTGTTGGTGTTCAGAATCGTTTTTTGCTGCTTATCTTGTGTCTGATGGTCCTGTTTGGTTTTGCACATTATAGGTCGATGGTGTTGGTGTTCAGAATCGCGTTTTGCTGCTTATCTTGTGTCTGATGGTCCTGTTTGGTTTTGCACATTATAGGTCGATGGTGATGGTGTTCAGAATCGCGTTTTGCTGCTTATCTTGTGTCTGATGGTCCTGTTTGGTTTTGCACATTATAGGTCGATGGTGTTGGTGTTCAGAATCGCGTTTTGCTGCTTATCTTGTGTCTGATGGTCCTGTTTGGTTTTGCACATTATAGGTCGATGGTGTTGGTGTTCAGAATCGCGTTTTGCTGCTTATCTTGTGTCTGATGGTCCTGTTTGGTTTTGCACATTATAGGTCGTGGTGTTGGTGTTCCGAATCGTTTTTTGCTGCTTATCTTGTGTCTGATGGTCCTGTTTGGTTTTGCACATTATAGGTCGATGGTGTTGGTGTTCAGAATCGCGTTTGCTGCTTATCTTGTGTCTGATGGTCCTGTTTGGTTTTGCACATTATAGGTCGATGGTGTTGGTGTTCAGAATCGTTTTGCTGCTTATCTTGTGTCTGATGGTCCTGTTTGGTTTTGCACATATATAGGTCGATGGTGTTGGTGTTCAGAATCGCGTTTTGCTGCTAATCTTGTGTCTGATGGTCCTGTTTGGTTTTGCACATTATATATAGGTCGATGGTGTTGGTGTTCAGAATCGTTTTTTGCTGCTTTTCTTGTGTCTGAGTGTCCTGTTTGGTTTTGCACATTATAGGTCGATGGTGATGGTGTTCAGAATCCGTTTTGCTGCTTATCTTGTGTCTGATGGTCCTGTTTGGTTTTGCACATTATATATAGGTCGATGGTGTTGGTGTTCAGAATCGTTTTTTGCCGCTTATCTTGTGTCTGATGGCCCTGTTTGGTTTTGCACATTATAGGTCGATGGTGTTGTTGTTCAGAATCGCGTTTTGCTGCTTATCTTGTGTCTGAGTGTCTTGTTTGGTTTTGCACATTATAGGTCGATGGTGTTGGTGTTCAGAATCGCGTTTTGCTGCTTATCTTGTGTCTGATGGTCCTGTTTGGTTTTGCACATTATAGGTCGATGGTGTTGGTGTTCAGAATCGTTTTTTGCCGCTTATCTTGTGTCTGATGGTCCTGTTTGGTTTTGCACATTATAGGTCGATGGTGTTGGTGTTCAGAATCGTTTTTTGCTGCTTATCTTGTGTCTGATGGTCCTGTTTGGTTTTGCATATTAGGTCGATTGTTGGTGTTCAGAATCGCGTTTTGCTGCTTATCTTGTGTCTGATGGTCCTGTTTGGTTTTGCACATTATAGGTCGATGGTGTTGGTGTTCAGAATCGCGTTTTGCTGCTTATCTTGAGTCTGATGGTCCTGTTTGGTTTTGCACATTATATAGGTCGATGGTGTTGGTGTTCAGAATCGCGTTTTGCTGCTTATCTTGTGTCTGATGGTCCTGTTTGGTTTTGCACATTATAGGTCGATGGTGTTGGTGTTCAATCGCTTTTTTGCTGCTTATCTTGTGTCTGATGGTCCTGTTTGGTTTTGCACATTATAGGTCGATGGTGTTGGTGTTCAGAATCGTTTTGCTGCTTATCTTGTGTCTGATGGTCCTGTTTGGTTTTGCACATTAAGGTCGATGGTGTTGGTGTTCAGAATCGTTTTTGTGCTTATCTTGTGTCTGATGGTCCTGTTTGGTTTTGCATATTATAGGTCGTAGTGTTGGTGTTCCGAATCGTTTTTGCTGCTTATCTTGTGTCTGATGGTCCTGTTTGGTTTTGCACATTATAGGTCGATGGTGATGGTGTTCAGAATCGCGTTTTGCTGCTTATCTTGTGTCTGATGGTCCTGTTTGGTTTTCCCTAACATTAAAAGTTCCTGATGATGGCTTTTTCTTTTCTGTTTTTCTTGGCGGTTGCTTGTTTTTATGATTTTTGATATTTTCTAATGCTTTGAATTCTAAATGCTAATGCTTTTTTATGTAAATCATTGAGGAGAAAAATATCACATTGTCAGCTTGGTTTTGCAGACTATCAATGTTCTAAAAAACTGCGTTGCCATTATCCAGATGGAGAACTCATGGAAGAGGTATTCATTATTAACATCGTCGTTTTTTATATTTGAACAGTACAAACTGTCATCCTAGCAATAATTTTATGTGTAATGCGTGTTGTCTTAAGGTTATGGTAAACGTCTTCAACACGAAAATTGTTGTTTCCTTCCTAAAGGCCAAACTGTTTAAGGCGACACACCAGATTATGACGAAACTAGCCAGATCAAAATTATTGACAAATAATGTTAAATTATATTTTCCATGCGAATTATTGCTCAAAAAGTGTACCACCTTCAAAAGCTATTTTGTACCCTTGCGTTTAAGGTGACAAAATCTGACTTATACCAGCAGGAAGTGCGGATCCTAAGAGTGTCTCGGATTTTTTAAATTCCTCCTCTTCTTTAAACTATACCCTGTCAAAAATTGGCAAATAATTTTTCCATCCTCGCAGCTGTATTAGGGTATAAAAGACGGACCAGAGAAAATGAAAATATTTTGAGACACTTTGTTTGCCCAACATCTGCCCTGGCCGTGTGCAAATTTTCGAGCCATTCGATTGGTTCCTTCGGTACAAATTAGCTTTTTCGTTTCTGTATGTAGAGGAATTTCGAGTCCGGAGAAAACGGGATTTTACTGATCGCACTTGCAAGATACACATCGGGATCATGTTACCAACAATGCAATCCGGGTCAAGTAGTTTAGGCTTTAAGATCAATTAGCGTCTTTAAATAAGCACAACAACCCATAGATGTGCCCTACTCTTATACAAACCACAGGAAGCAGAATAATCGGCTTAATAGGTCGAGGAATTTGAAAACCGCTGCTAGAAACTTTGATAAGAAAATTATGGAAACCTTCGTTTGTACGGGATTTTCTCCATTTTCAAAACTTCTTCTAGCTTCAAACATGGTATCATTATGTACCTTATTAATTCGGCAATCAGAATGTGAAGAAATCGAAAAATTGATGTTTTCGTCCAGAAAACGTTTACCGTAACCCTAAACTGAAAGTAAATCGGGGTAGTAGGCCCCTTCTTTGACCCGCCTTTTAAAGTAAGTCAAAGGGGTTAAAACGCAGCTTAGCTCAGAGGACTGGGCCACCAAAAGAGAGAAACTCTTAGCTATCCAATCAAGGTTGAGAACAGCAGATGTTCATGTGATCACTTCAAATATCGCAGCTTGTGGTATGATACGAGACGATACGGCCCTCATGTGATCACTTTGACTAAACAATCAATCTGCACGCCTGAATTGAACTGAGTTGCAGTGCATTTTTCAATCGGGTGACTTACGCCCGGTGATTTACTTTCAATTTCAATATGCAAGAGGTTGTTTGGTTTTTTAGCTTTGTCTACTTGCTTTCACCTAAGTCTTAGGTCAGCCTACGATAGCCGTTTGTTCTCTGGTAGAACTACAATGCCATTTTCCTTGCTGTTCGTTCATTTATAAGCCAAGGTGCAGATCTGTAGAGTTTATTGTCTTCGTAGTAGAGGGTCGAAGAATTCGCTCATTCTCGCATATGCTTCGTTGCTGTTTTAGGGAAAGGATGAAGGGTTGCCTTCAGAAATGCTGGGCTGCATTGACCTATTTGATGATTGAGGATTGTGAAGTTGGTCGTCAGAGTTTGCAGCTCCTTGGTTGTATCAAATTGCCTGCACAGCAAACTCTGCCAAGCGTGTTTACCTCTTGTCAAAATCTCATTACGACATATTTCAGTTTACTGAACAGAACAGTGACTCCTTCTAGAACTGAAGGTTAGTTTGTATTCACTGAAATCAGCAATTGAAAAAATTGTGAATAGAAAGAGACTCAACTAACCATTTTATGTGAACAAAAGTGCCTTGTGGTACAAAACTTTACAATAGATAAAAATAGCGAAACAAGTTTCAGTTCTCATACCATGAGAAGAGTCAGACGAAAAAGTACTTTAAGTATGCCACCATTTGTTCCGCTATTTCTAGCTATTGCTAAGCATTTTATGTAGTTCCAGATTGCTTTAAGCTAGTTTCAAATTGTTTTGGCTGAAGTAGCATAGTTGGAATCATTAGTCATGTTTTTAAGACGTTACATTTTTCACATGACAGACCTTAAAACGCTGTTAAATCTCAGATAACTGATAACAGCCCTTTAGGTAACTGGTCTTTGTAATAGGAATTTCATTGTTTCAACAAAAGACAGTTTTCATGTCCAGGGTTTGTAAAGGGATCTGTTGTTTTTAAAATCTAAGCTTTTTAAGAATGAAATGCTGGTATGCCAAAACACCTTTGCCAAGAGTTAGATTTGCTGGAGCCAAAGTTAATTTTTAAGCTTACTTGCTTTTCACATTTTTTGAACCCAATGCTATTGAATTTATAGATTTATGGCAAATGGTGCTTTCATGTGAGATGCTGCTGGTCCTTTTG
Organism: Nemopilema nomurai; assembly: GCA_003864495.1. Lineage (NCBI taxonomy): Eukaryota > Metazoa > Cnidaria > Scyphozoa > Rhizostomeae > Rhizostomatidae > Nemopilema > Nemopilema nomurai. The sequence continues at coordinate 2,146,974 of ML133471.1, read as the reverse complement.
GTGAAGCAGAACAACATAGTGCAGAACACTGCAGTTAGGCAGTTTGTCGATACTTTGCTTCATGCGGTAGGTTTTTTCGCAGTCAAAGTTACTGACCGGCTCTTTAGAATCTTGTTAGCAAATCTTGAGTTTCTTGGGTTTATTTGATGATTTTTTGCAGCCTTGTAGATTGAAACTCATTCCTGAAGTGCATTTGATGGGACTGAAATGTTGATAGACTTGGTTTTCTTCATCAGAATGTCATTAGATATGGCCTTAAATGCCATTTGTATTACTTCCCATGTACCCTGGCTTTTAAAAATGTATTATGCCGATGTATATTCCAATAACCCAAGACGTTGTATTTTTTGTGTTGTTTTTTTTTGCATTTAGGAAAATCTTGAACTTGTTACTGGCTATCATGCTGAAAAAGGTAAATTGGTGGTATATTCACAATTATGCCAGCATTGCTCATTTCTTCACTGCTTCATTTTGTTGCTAATAGCGTAATTTTGATTCCTGCTTAAATAAGAAACAAGAACGAGATTCCTACTTAAATAAGTTGATCAAGTTATGCACAGAATAAACATTTGGAGCTTCACAGCAATTCATCATTAGTGTGTTTGAAGCCTGTGTCTTGATGCTTAGCACGACCATTTCTATTTTGTTGCCCTGGTTATTTTGTTTGCAATTTAGCTGTAACACATTTGGTTATTGTTGCAAATTGCCTTTTGTTATGTAGAACGAGCCATGTAGTCCAATTCAAATTCTTTCCTCCTTTCAATCAGATAAAGAAGACGACCTATTCCTAATGGAACCTAAAGTGCAATTATTAGACCGAAATAATTCACCTGATGTCGTGTCTAGGATTCCAGTCAATAAGTCTTCTGTGGTTTACATTGGATCCCTGAACAAGAACAAGAAGAGGCCACCAGAAAATTTCGATTCGGAGCGAATTGTGAGTTTTGTATATCCTTTTTTTATTGCAAGATTGTTTTTCTAGCTTTGCTGTAGACAAATCAGGTCGCTCGCAAATCTTTTTTAATGTAATGTCGCAAAGCATACAGTCATGCAAAGCCAAAGAAGGCCATTTCGTTGTCTCTTGCATTTACATCACCTTTCAAAAGATCCATTACACTCGATTTACCCTTGATGACCGGTATTTACACTAGAACTACAAAATGCACGGTATCTTGATTTTCGCATACTATTTTTGCTCTCAGTATGTTTTCGTCCAGTCAAAAACATTACCAAATGCTGACACAATGAATAGTGTAGAGGAATCGCAACCCCTCACATTCTTTTGGATCTTGACGAGATGAGAAGCAGTGAAGACAACACAAGTTCCTCTCAACATATTATCAAACCTTCCACGTCTACATTCTACGGCAACGATACCGTGACTCTCGATTATCAACAAAACATTACGGTTAACATGCATCACTCCTAAGATTATAGAACAACCAATCACATGCAACGTACTATATGGTTAATCTTTTCCGTTAGTTTCACAAACATAACATAAAAACTATTCAAATTTGGTTAGTACGTAAATAGTAATGTCCTATGATTAAAAACAGGCGATCGTGGGAAAATCTCCCTCGCAAGATCCGCAACAAATAGCAATTTGCAGATTTTTAGAGTCACTTAGACAGCTTCAAAACCTCTAGCTTGACCAATGATACTAAAATTGCTGTCGTGAATGTTTTGGATGCAAAAAAGGATTTTGTAAAAGGTGTGCCCTATAGCTGAACCACACTCTAACTGCAGGGGGATTTTGTCTCTGTGCTCGTAAGAACATACTGTTTTATAATAGCAAGAAAAAGCAGCACTAGTTTTTGCATACTTAAATTACTTTTTATTCTGGCTGTTTATTCTGCCAGGTTTTGGTTATTTTCCGACTTTTGCATGCTCTGAGGACTGTCTAACGAAAAAGTATTTTAAGTATGCAAAAACTAGTTCCGCTTTTTCTTGCCATTGTAAAGTTTTGTATCGCAAAGCTCTTGTTTATACTGTTTTATGTTAGAATTCACTAACTACTGATGCGGCGAGAACAATGGTTGTACAAAAGCTTTATCATTGTTTTCTATGCGTCGCCCAAGTTAGAGGTGCTCATGATGTCTTTCTTTGCCCAGGTCGATGTTGGTGTTATTCAACAGTTTCTGCTGAACACACTAGACAGCATACTTGCATTGAAGGCGCGTGATAATTCTACTGCCGATGAAATCATTGATGCGCCAATCGGCACCACGTTTTCTGAAGTGGCAATTTTACGCATGCAAGAAAATAGTTTTAATCCACCATACTCATTCTTGGCAAATCTTTTAGCAGAAGTAATATGCCCCGAGGTTACACCAAGAATGGCCTGGCCCGACGAGGAGTTTTTGAAGTTCACCATGGAGAGGTAATCTTCTACATCCTATCAATATCTCCACTGATTAGAAGTTGTTTATTTCCAACAAGAAATTTGTCTCAGACTTTTTCATTGAAAAGATTCATGTTACATTTATCTTTTGGCAAATGCATCCTCTCACTTTTCGCAAATAGCTTTCCCACCCTTGCTGCTGTCATGTTTTTGTGGTTAGCTGGAACGCAAAAGATCCGAAAGGGGCTAGTTGCGGCCTTGCTGTTCCATTGCATAGAGCTCCGGGTGATTAGATCGGTCCCTTTTTTGCAGTGGAAAAACCTGAACAAATCAGGAAAAAGTTTTTAATGTTTTCGTCTGTTAGAGTAAAGTCAGGGAACGATTTTTATGTCCAAATGTGTGCTTGTCGCATTGTTTTGATACCAGCCCTGTTCAGTCAGAGCCATGAAACTGAAATTGTTTGATACAGCGGCTAGTTTCAAATTGTCAATGAAATTAGAAAAGGGGAAATTGTCATGAGAGAAGAAACACTCTCAGCCCTTTCTGATGAAGAAAAGCTTCTTTATACTTGTGTCTGATGGGATAAACGAAAACAAGCATAAAGTACTGGAGAGTATTGGCTCGAAGCAAGAGTAATCCTATTCCCCGTCAGAATTATGAATCAGCAGAAAAGGAATGTAATGAAATATTGCTTGGCAAAATGAATGCATCGAATATTGTTCCAAATTACGATACATTAAAGGAAGATGCCCAAGTTTAGGTCAATGCATTCTACAAATAAACATCCTCAATTTTTTATCCTTATTTGTCAATTCATTACGGATGCGCTTTTTATCAACGGTACTAAACCTACTATGCTCACTTTTCCAGGACTATTCAGACAGAATTTTCCTAACGAAGTTTTTTTTGAGTGAACCCTGAAGGCTGTGAGAGTCTCTGTGAACTAAATATGAATGACCCAATAGATGTGGTAGTGGATAGATGTTAGGGTTCAAAACTTGCTACATTCAGTTCCGTAAGACAATCTTAGTAACTGTTAAGCTGCCTTGCCCTGCCTTGATTCATCTTCTTGCAAATTAGGTTGGCTTTTAAATTCAGGCATCTTTCTATATTTGCAGGGACATCAAGATCAAGAAGCAGTTTGAGAAAAACCCTTTTCTATGGAACCTACTAGGTCTAATTGCGGGAGGTAACAAATCATTGCAAAACTTTATCCAAGATTGATAGATGAAGGTGGTTTAAAATGTACCAAAATTGCACTCTGCTTCCTCCTTAGAGCGACCATCTCTATGCCATTGCACCGTCGTCGTTCAAAGCCTTCTTGCCAACTGTTTAGCATACTGGGAGGTTGATAGAAAGCCATCCGTGAAAGACTCAACTGATCAGCTTAGTAGCACTTGCAGAATTCTCATTCTGTTGAAAATGGTGAGTTGTTGGTGTCTTTTTGAGCAGCCGCCTTATGGATGCCAATTTTTGAAGCCCTTGCTTTTTGAAGCGAAGACGTGGTGGTACCAAATCTTAATGATTGCTAAAAAATTCACCGCAGGCTGGTTGGATTCCTGAACCTTGGTGCAACTCTAGCATTTTCATCGCACTCATTAAACCACACGATGTTTATTGTGTGTTATCTGGTACATGGCGTTTTTGTAAGGTATGACTTTCACTTTCTTTCTCTCCTTCTCTGACATATAAAACTATCTTACTAGAGCACCTGGTACTTATTCCAGCATCGAGATAAGTCCATTTATCTTTTTACTCTTAGTCATTCTCTAAGTTTGATGTTTGTTGAATATGCTTTTTGCTCTCATTTTTTAGGATTTGAACATTTCCCCACAAAAATTCACTGAAAAATTTGGATCAAAGCCGGCCATCGTTTTTTCTAATGGTATGAAATGTTTTCGCAATGTTCTGGTATAATATCCTCGTTTCTATTTGGGTATCAAAAGGGAAATTGTAAGGGAAGCTAGAATTTTGCACCAAACGTCAATTGATACCGCTTGAAGAGTATGCGTGTGCAGCTAGATATTTATTTACCATTTTTGCATACTTAAAGTACTTTTTCGTCCGACACTCCTCAGAGTATGCAAACTTCGGAAAATAACCAACAGCTGACCGAATAAATAGCCAGTTGCGGATCGAAAAAACACTACAGGATGATAAGCAGAGCGCGTGATTGGTTATGATTTACCAATCAACGTTACTAACACACACCTAACTGTAGAAGAGCCAAAGGAAAAGTCGAACCCAATCTTTGCGTATTGCGTCCTACATAAGGAGGTTCACATCGACAAGAATATTCGTATACGACTAAACTTCTATGATGGGCAGGAACGCAATCCATTTGGGTGGAGGGAAACATGTCTCATTTGGGTTGGAGCATTGTAGACCACACGTTTATTTACCGCTGAATAGCAGAAATTAAGAGCTTCCTTTGTTTGGTTTTCAAATTTTAGAGAAACATTACCAATTTACAGTAAACAGGGCATATTTCAGGTCCAAAGCGTTTTTTAGAAATGACAATTTTTTGTTTGAAACACCTCGAGATGATATCATCAGGGTAGCCATTTTCAATTATGATACGTTTTATGGTATCTAGTCCAGAAATGATCTTAGTTTTAGAGCAAATAATAAGCAACTAGCGTTTCAATGAGACCAGTTTTCTTTACTTTAGGGCTAAAGGGATTCCAGCGAGTATATTGAACAATAACTGTTGATATCCTGTAGACATTGGTGAATAAGGAATTGCCCTCCTTTTGAGCCGAAAAATACAGAAATATTCAAGTAGCTGTTTTGCTGCTTCTCTATAGTGAATTTGAAGGCTGGATGTGTCGAGCTGACTTAGTTATATGGAAACCATGGAAATAGTTACAATCTAGTACGTGTCGTCCACATAGCGAAAATAGAATGCAGATTCATTGGTTTGTTCAAAAAGATTGTTTTCATAAAACCAACAAAGATGTTAGCTAGTGCCGGTTACAAAGGGCTACCCATTACTACGCCAACAATTGCTACTCTATTCATAATATTGTCGAGACAAAATTCCACTCCACGAGTGGCAATTGGCATTAGCCTCTTTGAGAACTTCCTCTGGGAATGGTGGGCAATCAAGATCGCCACGGTACAAAGCATCAGCGCAAATCCCTATGGTCTCATCTAGGGGCACGTTTGTAAACAAACTGCTGATGTCGAAGGAGCACATAAATGTTTTGGCAGGCTCAAGTTCTAAGTTTTGGATAGAGTTGGCAATTGTAAAAGAGTCCGATTCTTGACAATTCTTTCTGATCGTGGGTCAAACTTCATGTCAGCTGTTTTCAGAAGAGCTTGCAAGACGATGGGAATCAGATTGTGGAATAAATCCGCATATCGCAATGGCATGACAGAGAAATTCAACAGGACCCTTAAAACTGCGGTCGACCATGTACACAAACAACAACATGGATGACTGGGACCAACATCTGAGAGAAATGCGAGGCCTACACTGTTTTCAGGGAGCTGAACCGGAAAGAAAAAAAGCGACATAAAGCTGTTTATGATAATCAGTTGCCGCCAAAGATCACGAGTATTCAGTTAGTGACTTGGTGCATTTGAAGAATAATGACAAAATACGGGTCTGAATTGACAACATTGGCTTGGACCTTATATAGTGCAGCGTGTCATTCCTTTCGAGAATGTTGAGTTAGAAAGGTTCAAGAAGAAATAGGATTGTCCACGTGGACTACCTTAGAAGGTGCACATTAGAACAGAAGATAAACACCAAGGATAGAATCAAAAGGGTCTTGGACAAAATAAGACAGAGGGACCAGAGACTTTTAGGGCAAGATACTCAGGGCCTGTTTATCCGGGGACGGACCTAAAGTGGTGCGGATAGGCTTTGCGTTTGCACGGGACCTGGCGGATCCGATCCAATTCGGACCTGCTATCCGTACCCGTTTGGGGTCGCTCTTGAAGATGTTCCGATCCCAAAAAGGTCAAGTGTAAACGATATATATTTGTTTTAGATCGAATAAGGTGAATTTTCGAATAACTGGACAAGCTAGGTCGTCTTTTCCCCTAGGCGTTTTGGAGTCTGTCTGCATTTTAATGGAAAATCCCATTTAGACAGAAAGAGTTCATTTTTTCCCTTGGGCTCTTCTAAAGGTTAGGTGTTAAGTAACGTTGATTGGTCAATTATAACCAATCATGCGCTCTTATAACCAATCATCACCCTCTGGTGTTTTCGATCCGCATCTGGCTATCTATTCTGTCATCTTTTGGTCATTTTCCGACGCCGACCTTTTTCTGATGAAAAATTGCTTTGAGTATGCAAAAACTGATTCCGCTATTTCCAGCTATTGTGATATTTGTTTCTTCTCTGTCCGGATTGAATTTCTTTTACCCGTAAACTGAAATTTGAAGAATGTCCAATGTTTTTTCCAGATCAAATTGATAGCCTTAGAAGAATGTATAGGGATATTTTCCTCAGAAACATGGAGACACTTGGTGTGTTTTACAAGCAGTTTTTCCATCCCGATTAACAATGGCGCTGTCAGTTTTCCAGATGGGAGCTCCGTTCGATGTGTTCAACTCTTGTTTCATGTCGTCATGTCAGAACTGAGCTGGTTGATAAACAAGTGGCGTCTGTCCATGATTGTAGTAATGAACCTCAAGGAAAGATGTCAATGCTTGACCACCACAATTTAATGTCACGTGAGCACGTACCACTGGCCATGCATAAACCTGGAACCTCTATACATGATTGAAAGAACATATTTCGTTTTCTGTTACTGTAGCTATAACATTCTTGTGAATTATTTTGTATAACTTTACGTTGCAGTAATTTACGGCTTATTCATTCAAGGCTGTAGGGCAGTAGTGACCATCAGAGTCTCTGAACCTGCGGAATTTTCAAGGGAGTCGCAAGCTGCAAAACACCAAAGATCTTTTCAAGCAGCTAAAACAACACGGGCCTTTAGCTAGGGTTGTGCGTGACTAGAATCTGATAATTCTTAATTCTTGATCCTTATGTTGACCAGAATGAGCTCGCCTCGTTTTTGACCAACCATGCGACAGTAGTCGAGTAAATGTTTACGAGTGGTCCTAACCCAGAGGGAGTAGTAGAATGTCCCAGCTTGTGACTCACTCTTGGCGGCGTATGGTCCATTCTTCTGGTAGTCACAATCTTCCATGTAGTCACAATCATTCTTCTGGTAGTACACGCGGAAGTCACAATCTTTCTTTTTGTCAATTAAGCTACCACTTAAGTTCTTCTGAAAGGACCTTCTCAGCTAAAAAAATGTTTTTTATTTTTTTTAAAAAAAATTTACATGTATTTTGGAAAAGAATTTGTTTTAGGAAAGTTCCAATTCATGTTATTAGCCTTTGAAGTCGGTCTCTGACTCTCTCTCATGAAAAACCAGAAACTGTGGAATTTATTCTCAATTTGAGGGACTCAATTTTCGACGATTGTAGGAAATGTTGAAAATTTTGTGCACGGTTTATTGTAACTTGCCCGACAGACATGCGCACAGAATTTCGAAAACCTGGTTTGAAGATACAGCGTCTACCGCAGTTAAAATCAGACATATGTATCGATCTAAAATAATGAATAATCTATCTGTGGATGGTTTTCCTAAATTGACACCAAACTTTCGTAGAAGAAAAGACTGATTTATCGTGTGGACAAGCCTCCGAAGAAACCCCGCAGTGTGGTGTAGAGTGTAGAGAAATAAAGAAAGTGTAGAGAAATAAAATCCAACTCCCTTAATAACTCATGCAAAACGGGTCGAAATCAGACGAAACTTGGCAAGAACACTACTTTCGATGTGCTTAAGATGTATTTTTAGGTTTCTTTCATTTATTTTCATCAACGGTGAATGTCTTTTTCCCCTTCCCCGAATTCCATACTTAGGCCTTATGGCGCAATCTCCAATGTCTATCTCTCTTTATAACTGCAAAACGTGTCGAAGTAATTTTGCAAAGAAAAACTTATATTGAACCCTTCAGAAACGATTTTGAGCTGGATCAAGTGATCTTGGACCTAAATACCACATACTGAGCCTTGTTCATTCTCGGAAATGTTCGACTCTTGCTACGTCACCACGTTCCAGCCTCTTTTACCTACGCGCTCTTTCGGCAAAAATCTGCCAAAATTCAAAGTTCAGCCACGATTTTGACGAATTCGGCTCTAAATACAAATACATTCTCACTTTGATTTTCGGATTCAGCGCATCCAAAACTATCGAATATCAATTTGGTCATATTTGCCCTCGAGAGCACCAAAGCGCCACCGGAATTCCTTACATTAGCCAATGAAATGCAAGTTCAAATTTTGGCTAGAGAGACACCAAACTGTTTAGTAGGTTCACAATTTTTTCCACTCCCAGAAACTCGCTCATTCGTTGCATCCTAAACCATTTTTTCATGTTTTTTTTCCAATCCAAAAGACAATCATTCTGACAAACCCATCCCCAATTTTACCATTAGAAGATCAATTCTTTAATGCTTGATAAGTTTGTATGTTTAATTGATGAATTGATTAGGTTAAATGACTTATTTCGTTGGATTTGCCTCAGTGTTAGTAGTAAGCTTTGCCAATTATTCAGCATTTAATAGTTGTTATGCCCGAATTCTGTTAGGACGCTGGATAGAGTTCAATTGGCGTGTTCGGTATGATTATATTTGACCATTTTGGATGGTAAAAAGGCTTCAGCGTAATAACTGAGCATAACGAGTCTGAATGTAAACGTAGGATTGTGTAAAAATCATCTTGTGTAAAATTCATCTTGTGTAAAATTCATCTAACCTTAGCCCCTACATCCTCATGCATTCAGAGTGCAAATACTCATCTAGTAGGTCTCAAATGATTTATGTAATGATTAGTAAACATTTTATGCTAAAAGGGAATCATCATTCTAAATTCAAAAAACGATTTGGCTTCGGGAGAGCACCGGTCCTTGTCACACCAGGCGATGCGTTCTATCAGCCCAGCCTACCCTATGCCGTCTTGGCCCCATTTGCCTGTAAATTTAATGCTTCAATTAGATGCCCCCTCGAATAAAGGCCCCCCTATTTCAATTTGTTTCGATAAGCGCCACCTCTACTAAACGTTTAAAATGCACATTGTAGAGGGGCATGTATTTGAAAAAACAGACCGAAGCTGCTCATTCTTTTAACATAATCGAGGGGGACGATGCTAATGATGACTTCGAACTAGATATTTAGGTGTTTTTTAGAATTATACTGTTGGAGCCAGACTTACTTAGTTTTGACTTACTCACGCTAAGTGCGGTCATCATTAGATGTTTTTTGAAGAATTTCAATAAACGCCCACTCTTTCAAATGCTCCCTCGAAATAGATGCAACTTTTCATATGCAACTTCATGCCATTTGTCGCACTAACATGATGAGACTGAAACGTTGCACGTGTAAACGGACGTGCGACCTACAGCAACTTTCATTTTGCAACCTACTGCAACAGATCCTATTTTCGCGTGAAGTTGCAATAGGTTGCAGGTCACTGGCCAATGAAAATACTACAAAATATCATGTGATTTTTACGCTGTGTTGTGATCATGGGTTTCCTGGTGACGACTCAGTTCATAGGGGCGAAGTCGATCGAATTCAAGGCAGAAAACACGTTAGTTGAAAATCTCGAGAGGTACCCGTGCCTCTATAACAAAATATTGGAGGAGTATAAGGATAGGACCAAGCGGCTACCATTCTGTAAAACCTCTTAAAGGTGGGTTTTACAAACGTGAGTTCTTTGTTGGCAGAAATTCTTAAAAATACGGCAACGGTGGATAAGATCAAAATTCTCCTTTTTATGGCAATGATACGACTAACGGCTAACAGCAAGTTCGACAAATAACGACACGGCTTCAACAGGCACGACAAAACTAGCGACAGAGCTCCTAGCAGTACGGCAAAACTTTCGACAAGACTACTCCTAACTTATGAAAAAACCCTTTATATAACCTGAGCAAACCTTAAAATAATAATTACGTAATACAAAAAGCATCTTTACAGACGCTGATGCAATCACAGCGCAATGGTGCAATTGTCACGTGATACTGTCCGTAAGGGAACCCTTTGTCGTTACAATTCTCCAAATTTTTGCGTCTGACGATCCACTGCAGGTTGCAGCAACCAGCAACGTGACGCAACCAAGTGTAAACTAGACTTCAAAAATCTAATCGAAACATTGTCGTACTTGAGTTTCCAGAATCCAGTTCCTGTCGCAGGGGCAGGAGAGGTCAGGGGCCCCCAAAATATAGGTCCTACGGTTAACTATTTCGACTGCGGTGCAAAAGGGCTTGGCTCCGGGGCCCGGGCCGTCTATCAACGACCCTGCACAGGGGAACAAAGTGCTTATCATGAAGATGGCCTAGTTGCGAGTGTGTGGTGCATCTGTGTGTGAGAATATTGTTTCATAGTACCGACGTTGAAGCACAGAAGAGTTGAAGCACCGAAGAGTTGAAGTGAAACTTTGTATCGAAATAATTTGAATATAATTCTAAAAAATGGTAGGATGGCTTGGTGCAAGTATCACAGGTCAGGCAAACTCTAATGTGTTAGGCCGCTTCACAATTGTTGTCGCAGTATCGCTGTTTAGTATTGGATCCGTGGCCTATTTATTCCTTGTTAGGAAGACAACAAGAAAAGATCAAAAACGGCAAAACAGACACGATGCTTCTATTAAGGCTGAGGTTCTTTTGCAACTGTCTAGAGGTTTGTGTAAAATTCGTCTTCATTGTAACTTTTCATGCCAGCAGAGTCTATCCATCAACTGCATTTTCATTTTTATTTCTGCTGCAATTAATCCAGACTGGAAAGTTAGTAATGTGCGCGGACAAGGTGACAAATAAATTTCTGAACTGCGGGCCCTCATCAGGATTTCATAAAATTTGCGGCTGCAACAAATTGATCAGGGCGATGGCCCCCCATTTTCGCCAAAATCTTTTGTTATGGGTCTTTGATCTTTTGTTGCTTTGGCGCGGAAAGATTATTTGCGCGGTCACATTCACGTTTGATTTTTTTCCGCGGCCAATTTCGAAAAGCGCGCAGACAGCGCGCGGGCAAGATCTTGCGGGCGCGCAGCAAAGTTTTCAGTCTGGCTATTAATAGTAAGCGTTATCATTTTTAAAAACCTGTCTGGTGTGATTAGATGTGATACCGCAGACAAGATCTGTTGCTAAAGATAACAAATAAGCTTTTTTCTCTCGTCTTACAGAAGCAGGGGTTATTCTAAGAAAAATGTTCAACACCAGAAAATTCAATCACTGGTATTTTTTTCGTTAAACTTTTTAACTCTACTGTTGAAAAAAAACAAAAAGCAACGGTAGAATAAAGCCACTGACCTCCAAAATAAGTCCTTTTTAACCCCAGTGTAAGCATTGGCAATGGAGACTGTAAATTTTGAGGAGATATGGAGGATAGTGTAGTTTTTTATAATAAGAAAGCAAATACTAAAAAAGCAGTAGAACTAGATCTGAATAACCGGTTGATAGGAAATGATAGGAAATTGAGAAAACTTAAAACCATGTTAGACTAGTAAACATACAGCTTCTTTGGCACCCACTGCAAAGTGCTATAATAGAATTTGCTTGGATCTGGACGTTACGAAACTGGCACTTCAGCATCAAGATGTGTTCAGTTCTATGAATGCCAAAATGAAAAATATGAAACTGGCGTGTTTGGTTATGCCTATTCGTTTCTTATGCAAGCATTGGCTAAGGTGCTAGCTGCATTGCCAAACTCATGGGATGTTAGGAGGCTAATGAGTGCAAGCAATGTTTTGAAAACATCCACCTGAAATAGAATCATAATTATATCATTATACGTACCACACGAAATCTGTACCTGCATGTGCATTTGAATTTGCCAGTGCTCGAAATATGGAACCCTTATCCCCAACAGTCTTTATGGAGTTTTCATTATAGACAATATTGAAATGTTTTTAAAGCAAACAACTGTATGAAATATTCTGAAATATATCTTAGCTCATCTAAAGGGCTTGAAATGTATTTTAGCTAATCTATGCTCCAAGGTAAACAGACTTAGCTTGAAACTTTTGAATGCTGTTTAATGTTTTTTGGCTACTTTTGAGAATCAGTTTTACACATAAATCATTTTCTACTTGCCTCACCTTACACAATTCAGAATATAAGAGTAAGAGGAATTGTACCCTGGGTGCCAAAGCCTTGTTTCTATTCCACTTTACAATTCCTTTCCCCTGTTCTTCATCCATTGACTTTCTGAGGTTCTGACACCCCAGTTAGAGGATTTGTGAAAGAAAAAGACAGTTGTAGGGGTCAGTGACAAAAAGCTACATATGACTGTTGTGTTTAGCCAACCATTAGCCAACCGTTACTACAAAGAAAAAGCCAGCTTTTCCAAACGCATTTTCAAAATGGGGTGTTTTCCCAAATTCTCAAGGGTGTGATCAACAAACATTTTCTCCTATTTTCCCATCCAATCTTCCAACATTACAAATCAAATTTACAACACCACAAAACGGAACAAAACCACGTTAGAATAACCCTTGGACAGACTTTTCAGCATGCTGTAAGGATCGGGAAATCGCCGATCATCTTAGTTTTAGTAACCCGGTCGAATTCTTTTCATAGACAAATTGTTCATCATTTCTTCTGAAGTGTCAGGTTAAGCCATAAACAACCAGCCATCTTCATCCAGCAACAGTGGCGGATCCAAGGGGGTGCAAAGGGTGCTTGAGCACCGGTCAGATTTTCAGAGTTGTGTTTCTGATTGAATTGCCAAAGGTTGGACAGTGTAAACGAAAAAGTGGATGTCAAAACAGCTGTTTCGACAAAGTGAAACTTTCTTTTTAGAAGTTAGACGTGTTCAACTTTCGTCCAACTTTCTTCTATTTCTTTCTTTAATCCTCCTTCGAACCTATTGTCTTTAATGACGCGCATTGCACTTCAGGGACTTCACTCCACCAGCCAGGTAATTTTTTTTGATCACGCTATTTTCTGAAATACTTATAAAACGCTGCCAAGTGGCAAAGAATTGAAAGAGTTGGAAAGCTGCCTTTGGAAAGCTGTCTGTTGTTGTGCTGAGAATGTTATCTTTGCTGGTACCTATACATCAATTCAATTTACAGTCTCATTTTGAAAAACTCGTTAGATTCTCTTGTACATAATTTTTGATCGGATTTGGATCATAGTATAACAGTTTAACCGTAGTATAACACTAGATCACGTTTTGTTAATTTAGTTGTAAAATTACGAATTATGCTCTGTTATGTTTGAAATATCAAGCTTTCTTTATTCGGCATACCAAACATAAAGGATATAAATTTCAAAACATATCATAGCTACTCTTGTATATAGATCATTGAAACCGAATTAAATATAGGGTGTGGTAATTTTATCGGGTGTGGCACATTCAAAGTTGAGCACCGGTCAGAAAATTTTCTGGATCCGCCCCTGAGCAATCCGATTTAGAAGAGGCACTGTGTGATCTTTTGACGGAGGTCTTGTGAAATATTGCCTATCCTACTTTCCGTCCCTTACCAGACTGGAAACTTACCCGCGCACATGTCTGCGCTCTTTTCGAAACTAGCCGCGCAAATTAATCAAACATGAATGTGGTCGCGCAAATAATCTTTCCGCACTACAACAACAAATTAAAGACCCATAGCAAAAGATCTTGGCAAAAATTGGGGGCCATCGCCCTGATCAGTTTGTTGCAGCCGCGCAAAAAAATTTGAAATCCTGACGAGGGCGCGCAGTTCAGGAAATTTTTTGTCACCTTGTCCGTGCACATTACAAACTTTCCAGTCTAGGTCTCTAAATTGTATCCCCCAACCCAAAAATTTTGCAAAAACTACCAGCCATTTCCATTTATCAAAACCTCCCTAAAAAATAAAAAGTACTTGTTTCTGTCCACCCTCATTTATTGGACAACCCCTTGAAGAATGTAAAATAATAAATAAAGTGAAAATGAAAGTACTGCATATTTTTAAGTAACAAAAAGTTTTTTTTCAGAAATATAACAAAATAATAATCCTAGAATTGTTTAAAGCCAATTAGCTTCTTACTCCCAAAGGGGGTTATAAACAATAAAATCACACAAATTGTCGAACGCTTTGTAAAATTTCACATTTGAAATCAAAATTTAATTTTTTCAGCTTTTTAATTTTTTTCAATTGTTTCAACTTAGCGGGGGTTTCACTCTTGCGTAAGAGGACCATATAGAGGATCGATATACGGAAGTGAGAATCATAACCCTTGCACAACTATTCTATGGAATAAAAGTTTGGCGAATCTAGGCTACCTTTAAGCTGTCATATCTCCAGTTTAGGAGAGAAATTCCAAAATACATGATAAAATTTAGAATGACTCTAATATATTGAAAAAATAATGCTTTGAGAATTTCGCTTGCTAATTTTGCTTTGAGAATTTTCGCTTGCAGCAGTTCAAAGTTTGTACTGCATTTTTTCATAGCTTTGGGGGCTTTGGCCGCCATTTTTTATATCTTCGCAAGATTCCAGGGGCTTTTACAAGAACTGATTGGCTTTTACATCATTTGAGAGCAAAACGCTGATTGGCTGTTTATATTTTTCACATTTGTTGTGCTTTTTAACAAACAAAAGAATATTAATGTTACCCACCAACCATTGGCGGGTAGCATTGTGAGCCGGATCGCCGATCTTTCAAATATCCGGTTCCGGCCGGATTTTGTCTCGAATTTAATTAAAACTGTGACAGTGTACAGAGATAATCAGAACTAATTATAAAAGTGTAGATATAACAAGCAACAAGAATCTAGTAGTAATCAAAAGCAGATGAACAAAGCATTAGGAACCATACATTTATGACGTCGGCAAAGGGAGGGGAGGGAGGTTAGAACAAATTTGACATTTTTTACGTTCTGCTAGGGAGATGGGAGAGGGTTGCTGCAGTTTTAGAAGTCCCCTATAATCAACATCTTAGAGATGCTTCAAAACAGTACGTTCATGGGTATTAAGGATGCGAAGGATGTTTATTATTGACTAAGAGTATTCTATTGTTGAACTCGTAGAAGTGACAAATGTTTTGTACTTCACATTTCCTTCATTTGCTTTGTAAAATATTATCGTTTGTTGCTGTGTCTGTGATTCCTAAATTATAGAGAGGGGGAGGTCGTTCTGCAAAATTTAGACATCTTGATATTGGTTAGGAAAGGGTTAACAACTTTAGGAAAAATTTCGACAAAGTGGTGGGAGGGCAAAAATATAAAATTTCTAGACGACACCGCTGTATTGTCCGTTAGCGTAATTTTAGAAGTAAGGAACGTTTCAAATAACAGTCAGATTTCCAGAACAAAACAAAAAACAAAAAATGTAATTTTGAAGTGTAATTATGTAAAATCTTCCAATGTAATTTAATGTAATGTAATTTTGTAAAATCGTCCAAGATTTTGATGCAGGAAAAGCAGGTTCTTGCCATTCCTTGGAAAGCCTCAAAAATTTCGCTTCCTAATTGAATATGAATTAAGGATTGAATGCGTTTTTCTTATGAATCTAGCCACTAGAAAATACCTTTGTAAGAACAATTTTTTGTTATTTTACTCAAGTTAGATAAAGATGCATCTTTATAACCGATTTTCAGTCAGTAGAATTTCCGAGTGGCCGAGTGGAAACTGTTCTTAAAGGATAAGTGTCTTTTTCTCTTCAATAAGCTTTACGTAGAAATTTTGTAGCAGAAAAATCCGGTAAATCCGGTTCTGGCCGGATTTGAAAATGCTGATCCGGTACACCCCTACTTATTTTACTATATACCTTGTATTTTACGTGAGTTCAAAGGAAGTAAGAGATGACTCTGATTACTTTACTTTTATGAATTGATACTCATATGTTGAAATATTTCAAGGTAACGCAGAATTGGATACAGAGACCTATACTGAGGCCACCCTACAAACTCCAGGTAACGTCTGTATTTTCGTTTTGCATGCTAAATATTTCTCATTATTCAAGGTACTACAGGAACTAAAGAGATATTTCTTCATGATGCTTTTTAGTAATGTGGGTTGATACACCTTGACATTATCTAGACAAAATTACTTATTTGAGGCATGGTGCATTTTTAACTTGGTTAGTCCATTGTCTTTAATATGTGGAAAGGTTATTATCATCAATAAAGCATGCAAATTTCGTCAAGTCATCAGTGAGACAATGAGTGGCATCAGAAAGTGGTGATTCCACTGACTACTTTAAGTTAACTGCATACAACATTTTGAGATTAGAATTAACTGCCTCAGTTCGTTCATGTGAACAAGATTTTTTATTGAATCTCTAAATACCTTTTTCATATTCTTAGCTTTGAAAAATTTGCTTGTAACTCTGGATAGTCTGGAAGACACTCTAAATGACCTTATAATGGTCAGTAGTGAAGACTGTGACAGAATTGAAAGCATAAGAGAGATTATATCCAGCTTGATGTTAAATTTGGAGGCAAGAAATCGAAGTCATGTTAAGATAGTCAAACAAGAGAGGAATTACTCTACCAAATCAAATGAGCAGAAGCCTCCATTTGCTTACAATGAGATTGATATCACCGATCGTGGAGCAGAAGACACTGCCAGCTGTTGTAGTGACGACTCATTTGTTTCTGCGGCAGACTCTATTCCAGATAAGGTAAACTATTTATTTGGGAATCCCTGAAATGCAAAATCAATAATATTTTGTTTCACTCTAATTGTATAGGCAGCTTTTTGCTAGAAGAAGGTAACTGTGAGATCCATGCTGCCAAAAAAATTGAAAAGTTGTTCTTTCTCCTTTTTAAGCCTTGTTTTATGTCATGTCATGTCAAAAATGTTCTAAATCAATTTTCAGGAGCAATTGGACAAACTAACTCTTTATGATCAAGAAGTTCAAGCGCTGTTACTGCAGTACGGGTAGGTATATATTCACTTATATATATATTCACTTATATATATATTCACTTGACTTCCGTTCATTACGTAATGTTCATAACATGCAGATTACGTTCTTCTTATTTCATGCTTCTGAAGAGGAAAATCTGTGTGATTTTAATTCTAATTTTATACCTTTATATAAAGTAACCAAAATGAGAAGCTTTCACTGCGAATATATTAATTATTATAGTTGTAATTGCAACAGTGAAAGAACAATGCAGAAATAAAACTGTAAAAGTATTGATAGAGCAGTGGTAAGTCCTCTTTATGTTGCTACAAACCATGGAAAACCTCAATCTGCAGAAATGTGCCAAACTTATTTTTCATGAAATTAATTCAAACCATGTTCGACTGAACTACTAGAACCACTGATAATTATCTTCTAAAGTGAAGTTATTAAATAACTTTAAGATCATATAAGAGAAGTTTGACATATCTGTGCTTGTGCAACCAAGCATTCCTTAGAGTAGATTTTTGCGCTGGATCCTTTTCAGCTATAATTATTTTATCTTCCGTTTTGCTGTGCTGGAAATAGTTGGATCCAAGACACTGTCCAGGTGTAGAAGGGTAAACAACTTTTGACAAATGCTTCATTAGATTAATACATAGAGTTGAAAAGACAGTTACTCTACTTGAACGTTTGTTATGAAGAAAATTCCCAATGTAGATGATTTTAAATTTACTTTTAAAATATATCACGTAATGATCCCGCCACACCACAAATGCACAAGGACGTTTTTAGCGTTAATAAGCAATTCCAAGAGTTTTCTTCAGGTCTTTTAATTGGTATCAAAATTTAGTCGCCTAGCAATAGATCAATGTGTCAGATTGTAAAGAGTTACTTCATGTTTAATGTTGTTTTGTATGAAAACGAACAATTGTTTCTTGACAGGCAATTTGACTTTTATAAGGAAGGCATTGAGACGTATACCACTGTTGGTGTAAAAGTTCGGAAAATAAGGTTGGTCCAGTGATTGAGCTGAATCTCTCGATCCCGCTACTTCTGTTGACGTAAACACGTCCTTTTTGTTGGCAAGACAGCGTATTTGGCGTCATGTACAGTGGCAAGCCTTGCACTCAGTTGCTTTAGGTCATTTTTCCAATGATGTCTATTTTTGGTAGTCATAACCTGACAGCTTGTCAATTAATGATGTTTACCTCACTCTGCCATTTATAATCGAAGTCAGTTAGTCTTTAGATTAAACAGAACAAGCAACAAATCTTTTTTACATCTGTCTAGAACAGAGCTACTGGCCTGTGAGAATGATGCGGATTTCACTGTGAAAGTTCATTGCATAAGAAGAGCATTCGAAGTACGTAAAATTCGAATTTACTCCCCCTTTTTACTATCGAATTCCTAGTTTCAATGTTTCTTCATCCGAATTGGCGAATTTATTTTGAATGATAAGAACCAGAACATCTTGAAGGTCATCTTTCATATTCTCGTTTTCTTTGTGTTATCTCGAGGTTATCTTTGAAAGAGGCGAGTGGAAAGACTGGATTCTTCATACTGGTCGGAGTATTTTGATACGATTTTTTACGCTAGCAGGAAAGGTGAAAATTTTGTTTTGTTATCTCGCGAGCAGCTACGCACAAAGTCGCATTTTTGAATGAACATGAAAATGAGTATTGACCATTATATTATTCACAAAGTTGGTCCACAACTTATATCTAAAAATAGTCTCCTTCGTTATTCATAGCCTCGCATGTAATATGCCTCTCATATCTGTTGTATGTGCCGCTTGCAGTGCTTTGTTTAAATGTCAGGACTCCTTGGCATTCGAGCAGGAATTCGATGGGATGGTATTGTACTGCCAGGATCAGAAAAACTGGCCACAGATTGAAGAGGAGTTGAAGGGACGTGGGGTGAGGCTTCTGAGTGGTTTGAAGGCTGATTTCTTCACTGTTGCTGATTTGGATTTCAGAGGGGTATTTGGGCTATAAGAAAAAGTTCTCAAGAAATTCTTTGGCTGCTCGTTTCAGTTGCAGACTTTATAAATGGAATGGGATATCGTTTTTTGGAACACTTAAAACCTCTTGACTTTGTACCCATTTGTCTTCTTCATCGTCAGAAACTTGGACTTGTTGTTGTTGCTGTTGTTAATTTAATCTAAGTCACAAAATGATATATGATTTGAGTAGAATCGCCATGCTGTAGAGAATGAAGGTACGACAAAGAATAATTCAAACATTCCATTTTAGGTTTGTTCCATGTCCTTCTATGATATCTTGCTAGATTTCATGATAATGGATTCTTTTGACGACTTGGAAGATCCGCCCTATGCTCTTACATCGGTAATACAAAACAGTTGGCTGTCGAATTCAATCAAAGAAAAAGTTAGTAGCCATCATTTATTTACCATCACGTGGGCTTTTATGTATGTTTTCATGCTCTACTCCCATTAGGTGTCTCTAACATTCATTCAATTTTGTATTATGTTTTGTAAAGAGATATTTTATTTTTTTTATCCATTGCAGTCGTTAGAAATGAATGATGCTGCAGTTTTCGTAGTTTTTGCCAAGAAGGCATTTATTTTAGGCTTTTTATTTCCAGTTTCATGTGGTGAATGCACTGTGTATGTAAATCGCATAGAAAAAAATATTTTTTCTAACTATTGAACCCTCTGTTTATTTTAATCAAAGAGATTGGAGCCATCACTGCTCCAGGAAGTCTTAATTAGAGACCCATTTGAACGTTGCAAGAACAGATACTTCCAAATCTAAGAATGCTGGATGCAGGTTTCAATAAAAGGTTTATGTTGCTTTTCAATTGTCTTTAAGAATCACTTGTATTACTCAACTAATTTGTTATTTTCAATTAATTATCTAGGCATTGACAGCAGCAGTTTGGTCCCTTTTGACAGCCAAATCGCGCATGCTAAAGGTACTGCAGCTTCCCAACTGTGAACTTGTTTTTGTTAGCTGTCGATAAGAAATTTGCTGCATTCGAGTTTCGTTTTTTTAGCTTTTATTTCGCTCGATTTTGCAGCATCCTGACGGATTTATGTCACGGTTCTACCAGATGTCACAGCACCTTACCCCAGTTTTGGTTTGGGGCTTTCTTGGCCCGGATGAAAGCCTTAAGGACGCGTGCACTTCATTTAAAGTGAGCCCAATGTTTTCCCCCGCATTTTTTTCCATTATGGCAGTGATAAAAAAGAGGTATTGGTTAACGAATGTTAGTCCTAGATGTGCTCGTAAAATTTTCTACCTGCGTTGCAGTATGTAGATGCGTTCACATAATCAGGACTTGTGCAACGTTTTACTTTTTTGGTCCATTTCTTCATCTGTATGATGAAATCCCGACTATCCCATTTCAGGCAATGCTTCTTGGTTTTCTGCGAGACATCTTCTCACTTGGTCGCTGCAAGTACGATTCTGTGAAAACCTTGTCGGAGGGAATTATAGCCAATGGCAAATCAAGAGCAATGTCAAAGAACTTTGTCCAACGTGATAATTTAAACGGTTTTGACAATTTCTAATTTAATTCCTTTTTTCAAGGCAATTAGCATGTCAGAGCGTGACGAAGAAGTTCCATTTTTAATCTATCCCTGGAAAATCAATTTCTTAATGCCTCTCAATCTGTTGCTGCGTCTGCTAAGCGGTTTGAGGAAAGGGATTGGTAGGCCGCGTTCTTATTTTAAGACCCCTGGAAGTTAACAAGAAAAACTATAAAAATGAGAGTAAATGGTACAGAAACATAGGTTCCAAATCTTTGATTGCTGAGCGGCTAGAATTCTGCAAACCCCATTAGCCAATCAGAATTCAGGAACATGACAACAAACGTAGAATTAGGCCTACTTTGGACGTTTTTACCACTAGCCACAAAAATAAACTTGATAACTTGATGTGCTCATAGATAATCCTTATTTTCTTTTAAAAATTTAATCTTTGATAAATTTGCAAAAAGACTGCCGTTGTACCCTGTAAAAATTGTCTGCGATCGCTAGATACGAAGGCTTGAAATTGTCCCTTTCAAACCCCAATAATAATTAGGAGAGGAGGAAGAACATAAGAATTGCAGTTACGCCTTAAGAATTGTTTTATCCACGTAATTGGCAAATATGAGCTTACCTCTGCAAGCCAATTTTAAAATATTTTCTTGTCGGCATTGATGATTGTGTTACTGACAGAATAATCGCCAGAGAATTGTCAGATAACCAGAGAATTTTTTACTCAGAAAATGTATAGCACATGACAATGTCAACTTTTCAAAGCAGAATTGAAAACCAAAGAGCATCAAAGCAATTTAGGTTGGGTATCAAACAAACGTCATGAAGTCAGCACTTAGACTTTTCGGCCAACATGTTGTGATGAATCCTAGAATTGAAACTAAGAAATGAAGAAGTATGAATCGGGTATGAATCCTCAAGGGCGGACAAGGCAATTGAATCTTTCGTCCATATTCAACTCACATTTTTTTTAATTCGCAATTGTTAATTTCTTTTTTTGTAAATTGATACGGCTCCGGTTAAACATTCGACTCACTCCCCGATGTTTGTGGCATGTAAATTGCACTCGACAAATATTCATATTGATTACAACATACAAAAGAAAAGAGTATGATTACGATTTTTTGCAACCATACAGAAGAAGGTAACGAAAACTTACTAGTTAAACCCAAAATATTTTATGTACTGTACTTAAAGGAATTATCGAACTTGGATTCCCCTTCTATTTCATATCTATGCTAGGAGTGAACGAATAATGATTTAAACAATGCAGCGTCATAGGCTTGACAAATTAGGCCTAATAACAAACAACTTTAATCAATCTTACACTGGAAGTTAAGTGTCGAACAGATGTATTAGACATATTTTATGCAAGTATAGCATTCGCCGAAATTTTAGAAAAAGGAAATCGGTTGTATCTTTAGAAAACAAAAGAAAAGATGTCCAGCGGGCAGAAGCTCTAAAGGATTAGCAGGTCAAACAATGGGGAAGTGTTATTTCGTCAAATGAGTGTCGGTTTTGCTTAATAACAGATAGATAATAGATAACAGAAAAATGTTGAAAGTTGAGTGGAAAACTAAGGAAGACGATAACTCCCAATTTCTGCCCCGAATAATAAAAGGGGATTGTTTGTTCCAATAAATCATTTTCACACTCTTTTTGAGATTTTCTCTCAAAATCTCCTGGTAATAAGCAGAGTTTATGGGTCGTTCACAGACGGCAAGCTTTCCTACGCCACTAGGCCCAATGCAACCCCAGACCATCACAGAAGCTGTGTTGACAATTGTTGGCCGGAAATATTTAGGGTTATCTGCTTCACAAGTTGCCCTGCAGACTCGAACCACTCCCTAGTCATCATGTAGACAAAACCGGCTTTCATCAGAAAAAATTACATCCTCCCAATGGGTCAATGGCCATTCAAGCAATGCTGTCGTCCATTTCACCCAGTAAGATCTGTTTTTTTCGAAATGAACGGTCTTTTCTTTCTCACATAACTTTTCAAAACGAACTTTTTTAAACTTTTTCTTACCAAAAATTTTGACGGGTTTTCTGTCGGGAATTGTTCAGACAAGGTTGACTTTATTTCCCCTAAAGTTGCGAAACGTAACTGGCGAGCAACACGACAAATGGCTCTCTCCCCTCTTTCCGAAAATTTTTGTGGACGGCCTTCCCTTAGCTGTTTGGCGATGGAATCGGTCTTTTAAAGATTTTTCCAAATTTTATATGCACCTGACTTACTGCAGCCAACTTGCCTAGCGATTTCCGAAAATGAATTTCCTGCATTTCTCAAATATTTCACCGCTGCTCGTTTGTTTTCCGAAAACTCTCGGACTTTCACCATGTTGACAGAAACGCATTATTCAGTATTAATTTCAGCAAAATTTAGAGGAAAAATGAGTTTTTTGAAAACTAGAAACAATTTTTACCCTGTTTTTTATCTTTGCTGACGCCATTTAAATTTTTCCCGCCACAATATGGCCAAAATGTTTTTATGGCCGTATGTAATCAATGTCTTGGCGTCAGATTTTAGGCCATCGTTTCCATACTTTTGCGACCCCAGTGATAACATACACGAACAATAATTGAAATGGTTACGCATTTACATAACAAATATGAATTCAAGCTATATTACCCCCCCAAGATTAATTTAATAAACCGAATAATAATGCCAAATATCCCTAGAGAAATAATTACTGAATCGAAATGTGCAATTAAGTAACTAAAAGAATTACAAAAAACCAAATGTGAAAAAGGTGATGAATACTATGGTAACAAAAAGCAATCCAAACCAAATCAAAACTAGCATTATTTCAAGAGCCTCGTTATCGATTTTAGAGAGAGGCTAAGAATAATTTGGCGCCAAATCGATGAGCTGGTCATTGGGGAGAAGAACGAGTAAAAAATGCCCACCAAGACATTAGCAGAGTTTTTCAGGTTCATTGTTAACACTTTTGCTTAATTTACTGAAATATTTTTCTTTTCATTATTTTACTTATGCACTATATCAGATATGATTGATGGATTGTCCTACGGCTATGTTGAGCTCATGAGAAGCCCACGGGAAAGGGGAGGTTGGAGAAGAGGATTATCACGAGTGATCGCAGCGATGCAGAACACCTCAAGAGAATAGTCATGCACCTTTGATGCAGAAATAATTCTCTTTCGGTGATTTTAAACAAATATCTCTTCCAAATTTGTCAGTATAAGATAGTATAACATAAGGGCCCAGTCTGCAGAGTAAGGCATGTGCTCACCGGAGATATTTTTGTACAAAATCTGTTGCACATAGGGTATTTTTGGGTGTGGCAACTAAGATGGGCGTGTGTATGAACAATTCGAGATATCATTAATCTTACTTGACAAATTAGAAATAAAAACTTGCTCTATCTTCAACAGTATACTTCCGAAATGTATATATTCAAAGTATCCTTGAAAAATAGCGGGGCTACGATTTTATACATTCACTCATTTTAGAATGCTAGATCTGGGACTGGTGAGGTTGGCAGCTTCTTAAATCCTATGACTTGCTACCAAAGGCTTTGAGTGACAGTCCGAGAGCCAATGTTGTCGGCATTTGTTATTGGAATGAAATATAACGTACTTAACCAAAAATAGGCTGAAGACAAAATTTTATCTCAAAACAAATTCCCTGACTTCGTCTTTATTGAGTTTCCCACATTGATAAAGGGCAGGCAAAAGAAGAGGGACGCGAGGCATTCTTCGCATCTTTACGGTGAAATGCAAATTTACAAATTTTAACCACAACGGGGGAAATAGCTGGTGCACACCAGGACACCAGAAATTCTTGGTGGTGCACACCGGCACACCAGGCTTTCTGCTTGTCCACACCGGAGGTCCCGTCAAGAAGTGCCATACTCTCCAGTATTTTGTATGTCTTGCAGTGTTTTTGAGTATTTCTTATGTGAGAAAAAAGGCCTACTGCTGCCACCTTAACAATTTAAACCTTTGTTGCACTAAAATGCTTGCCTATAAAGAATCGCTGGAAGATGAACATATTTGTCCAGGAAGCAAATTCTCTTAGTCAATTGATCATCAACAAGATGTGCTTCTCTCCTCACTGTCTATCATCAGAGTTTCAGGGTGAACCCTCCCCTCACAAATTTTGCTAAATGTCAATAACAAATGAGAATCGTTGAACAGTCTATTCAGAGCGGTATGGTAGTTGTTTTGTTGAATTTTAACATCCTTACCATTCTTGAAGGCTCAATTTCTTTTCCTCTTTGCATTGTAGTCAACCATCCTGGGTACTCCTATGTCACTAAACTTGATTCTTAGCTCTCCCAGGTTCAATTATGTGGTGCAGTCTTGGAAAATAGATACCTTTAGTTATATTTAGACTTTATCAATGTGAATTGAATGCTCAATTTGTGTTCTACAGTACCAAATTTATTTTTTAAAACCTCCTTGGCTTGAAAGTTTTGTAACTGCAATAAGCTACTTGGTGCAAAGAGAGGCCAAGGAACTATTGTAGTAAGAAATGTATCAAGACAGTGAATAATTTCAAAAATGTCTTTGGTGAAAGCATTGTTTGTTTTTAGTTGATTAGATCTTTAATAATTTCATATCCTTCCAAAAGCCCATTTCTCTGAAGAAAGTAATAAGCTTTTCATGTTAGAGCATTTATAATTTGTATTGAGCAGCCAAAAAACTTTGAAGCAGCATCAGAGATCAGGCTGTACAGGGTGGTATGTGCTTCCATTGCTTCTATGAAATCATTAGATTGTTAAAATAAATCTAAAAAATTGCAATAGTAATGGTAATAATGTTAATACTAATAATTGAACGATTTGACTTACACACTCTAGTAACAAAAGAAAGTTGTCACATGATGGTGAAGGTGAGGATGATGAGGTATGTTACATGTAAACTTCTTTGCTTTCCATCCTCTTTGCCATTTTACTTACTTTGTTTGATGTTTGTACTTGGTATCTGCATAAGATTTAACTTGAAACTAGCTGTTGCCTTTTTAAGAAACCATTTTGTTGCTTTGTTACAGGGTAATACTAAACAGGAACTTTTCTAATTTTGTTTTGCATTACAGTTTTTCAAGTAGGAATGAATAGGGGATTTTGAAATTTTGATTTGACTTTATTTTTACCTATTAAGAAATAACTTTTTCACCACATGGTGCTTGTTATTTAAACAGCTAACCTTTCTTCCCTGTGTGTTCTTTCTTTTCCAGAACAAAAAGAGAGTGAAAACATCCTTTTGGTGTGTGTCTCCTACAATGATTGAATAATATTATTCTTATTAATATGATTCTAAAGTTATGTATTAGTTTTAGATACTGTGAACTTTTTAACTCTCAGGTTTTAGCTATAATATCTGTTGATGCTAATATCATAAAAGAAACTGCCTTTTTAATTAATGAGGCAAGATAAAAACTAAAAGTTGATTTTGAATAGCTAACTTTGCTGTTGCTTTATTAAGATTTAGATAAAGTAAATCGGATAGAAAGTCAAGCATGCTTTAGGGCATTTTTTAAGACTGGGGCCAGTTAGTTCACATAAATTGTCTAAAAGTTTTACAATCATCAGTTTGGTGTTAAGATTTTGCCTTGAATATTGTTCACAATATGTTGGTTCACCATGAAGTTATATACTTTCACATAGTGAAAGCAATGTCAAGAAAGGACCAGACTTCAGCAAAAAGGTGAGGTTATCTACTAACTTTTGTATTGGCAATATCTTCATGACAGTTGTTAAAGAGAATAGTAAAGAATGTATTTTAACACTTTGTGAAATTATGAACTAATTTGATAGTAAGCATTAATTTGAGAACAGTAGGTAAACTCATTACTGCTGTACGAGAAACACTCTGGAAATGTGGCATGTTGTTTAAACAAAGCAAATTTGGTAAGAAAAACTCTTACAAGCTCTTATTAGTGAGAGAAAAGAACATGAAGGTTTTCCTGTGACAAAGGCTAGTTACTGTAAGCTCAAGCTACCATTTTGAACAATTGTGATGCATATAGTCAAGTAAAATATTAAAAATACCTGGCAAAATCACTCTTTGGCAAGTAAGCATCATATTTACTTTAAGCTAAAAAGGTGCTGTCTAGCATCATTGACATTGGTTAATCTTGCAATATAGATGTTACATAAGCTGAAGACATCTCGTTATGACAAGAGCACGCCTACTGTCAGGTTATTTAAAATTCAGATTCAGATTATTTCACTTCAGCTTCCTGAAAGATGCAAGGAATGTCTCCAGTTCTTGAGCGATTCAGAAATGCAAATATTCATTGGGGATGTTGAAGATGCAGTATGTTGCACCTATGTATCACATTAACTATTTTTAGCACATTTACTTTTACTCAATAATATCTTTTAGAATTGCTTTTTTCATTAAATTGCTCAAGAATAGTTTTAAAAGCATGCAAAAATTGTTTTGGATGGGCCTGCAATTTGCTCCATATGGCTACCTGATTACTCCTTCATGATAAGAGTATCTTATTGCCAATTAGGTTGACGAGCTATTTGCGCTGTGTGACTCCAGGTTGTCTTTGTTCTCTGGTGAAGAGTCTGCTTTTGAAGAAAAACCACAGCATAAAATAACAAATTTCAGGTCTGTAAATTTCAACTATTTTACTTCCTTTTCTTAATTTCAAGTTACGAACGTGTATTTGTTTATGTGACAAATTGCATACAGCTCTCAGTCTGATGCTTGGGCTTTGCTTTTCAAAGCATGCTTGTTTATTATAGTGTTTATGACAAGAACAGGCATCTCTGTCCGTTTGACACTGGTCTAATTGAGAAGAACAAAGAGTTGATGATGAGTGGTTATCTCAAAGCAATTTATGATGAAGACCCTTCACCAGAAGGTTAGTAGAGCCTTTCTATTCTTATGGTATTGCAGAGAAGTGCAGCGCTGGAAGTGGGTTTCACTATCTAGCTATCTTAATCGACCTTCTTTTTAGGGTAAATTGACACTTGAAGTAGACATTATTTTTTATTTTTTCCATTTAGGTGGTGTTGCTGCTAAAAACATTGGACCTATTAATGAATGGTGGATTACTGGCTTCGATGGAGGAGAAAAAGCCATAATTGGTTTTACAACAGGTTTTCTTGATGTTTTACAATGTTCATTAAGTTGTGATCTTCAAATACTATTTCCAACCAAATATTTTCCCAAGTAAGATATGAGTCCATGGTTTGCTCCCCTTTATCATGATGTCAACAATAGTGGTTGGTTCCTTGGCCTTTTTAATGGCCCCTACAGCATTATTTTGTCCCGCTCGATGGCCACCTTAAATGGCAAGTAAAATGAGAAAGCCTTAACTGTTCTGTTAAGTCAGTACATTACAAATTTTGTTTTTTTGAGCAAGCTTTCCTCTGAATCTTTGCAACCTTTCTAGTTCTAGAACGTTTTTTCAACTTGATAGCCAATAATTTACCTTTTTCTTGTGAACAGCATTCGCTGAGTATGTTTTGGTCAAGCCTTCCGAAGAATATGAACCATTTGTGAAGGCTGTCCTGGAGAAAATTTACATGAGTAAGGTAAATTTAAACGAAGATGGAGTTTGTCTATTATTTCTACTGATTAGGTGTCAATGAAATGGGTTAGTATACTATAACCAACTTAATTGGATTAGGTGTCATAAGCAACAGGATTACCCCACCCGAGCGAGACTCGAACTCACGACCCCTGACCTTGTACGACAAGTGCTTTGTACGCACCGTCCACACCAGGTTCTCTGCACACTGTGATGGGGCTGCGATGGCTACCCTGTGCAATTGGCAAAAGAGAGGGGCGGTGCGGATAAATGGCTTGACCTTGAGTGATGGCTTCAAAGCATGACCGGATAGTTCCGCGGTAGCGCACTTGCTGTACAAAGTCAGGGTCGTGAGTTCGAGTCTCACTCGGGTCTCTAAGAATTGTTAATTGAATTATTTCGGCTGTTACTTGCTTCTACCAACTTGATTGATTTCATCATAGCTGTGAAATAGTAGCTAAAGTGGCACAGTTCGAAAATTAAGGCAAAGTTAGCAGATGACAATTGACAGTTGATGACTAATGACAGCTGGTAACTATTGACAGCTGATGACTAATGATAGCTGATGGCTATCGACAGCTGATGACTAATGACAGCTGATGACTATTGACAGCTGATGACTATTGACCGTTGATGACTATTGACCGCTGATGACTATTGACAGCTGATAGCTAAATAGATCATCAAAAGTTGATGATTGATAACAGGTGATGACTAATGACAGCTGATGTCTAATGACAGCTGATGACTATTGACAGCTGATGACTATTGACAGCTGATGACTAATGACAGCTGATGACTAATGACAACTGGTAACTATTGACAGCTGGTAACTATTGACAACTGATGACTAATGACAGCTGATAACTAATGACAGCTGATGACTAATGACAGCTGATGCCTGATGGCAGCTGATGACTAATGACAGCTGATGACTAGTGATAGCTGATGACTAATGACAGGATAGGTTGTCATTTTTTATTTATTTGTCATTTTTTGACTCCACCACATTTTTAAGAGTTGGAAAGAGAAGAATATCGAAGATCAATAAACTCCAGGTTGCGAAGTGTTTTTATGAACACCTGAAAAGCAAGGTTTACATGAAATATCAAGAACGCCGAAAATTTTTTTCAGGCTGTGATCGAATTCCTCAATCTTGATTCTGAAGCAAGATACGAAGATCTTTTGAATAAGATCCAGGTGAGTTCTGCCGACTATTTGAAGCTTGAGGTACTTTAGGCATCGGGAAAGCAAAGAGTTTGGTTTTTAGTGTCCCCCATAAATTTTGTTCTAGCTATCATCTCCCTTAAATGGCAGCGAATCGTAAAGTTAAGTGCAACAGCGAATCTCCTGTTTTATGGGAGCATGCAAAAGCAGTGTGTATTTCTTGCTACAATTCTTGCTATTTCCTTTCTTGTCATCTGCATTACGCTCTTGTCGCATATGTTTTGAGTAATAACATTCAATTTTCTCATCTTTAGACAAATGTTCCTCCTGAAAACTGCCCGAGATTCACGGAAGATTCTCTTTTACGACACTCTCAGTTTCTCATCGAACAGGTGGGCAGACATAGTAGATATTAATGCGCATTTCTTTTAAATACAATGGTTTTTGGCTTTTGATGAAGAAAAATCCCAAGAGGCACAAATTATTCGTTCAGTGGTGCATGAAACTCGGTGTCACGCTGGCTCAAGAAAGAGGACCCGAGAGAAATCGACTCATTCATATGTGTATAACATGTTGAATCATTAGAATGGGTCAAAAGGTAATTGGCAATACAGCTGCATGGCGGATTTCTTTGCGAAGCGAAGTTTTACTGCGTGAAAACCCACCACAATACGTTTTACCCGGTTTGATCGAACATTTAAGCAGTAAACGTTCCTTAGATTTTCTCTGGGGGTTTCGGCCCCTCCTTAAACTCAAAGCAATCAAATGGTTTTTATTAAACCAGCCCGCCTATCTGTATTCTGATGGCCCTTTTCTTATTTCCTTCCTTGGCCTTTACTCGTCCTTGTTCCTTGCGTGGCCTTTAAACTGTTATCTATCAACCATTTATTTTAGATTGAAAGCTATGACTCCGCTGCCGAGCCAGATGAAAGGCTTTTGATAACGACCCCATGCGTTAGAGACCTGATCAAGTTAGCTGGAGTCACTTTGGGCAAAAGGTTTTCTAAGACATTGTTTTTCAGATTTTTGCGTTTTCCTAATCTTGTATAGGTCTCCCAGCACTTCTGCCCCCTCACCTGCATTTATTTGTTTATTTGCGGATCCATGTACAACGTTCCAAATTA
Organism: Nemopilema nomurai; assembly: GCA_003864495.1. Classification (NCBI taxonomy): domain Eukaryota; kingdom Metazoa; phylum Cnidaria; class Scyphozoa; order Rhizostomeae; family Rhizostomatidae; genus Nemopilema; species Nemopilema nomurai. Next base: position 2,116,473 of record ML133471.1, on the reverse strand, counting down.
TATGGCACCTCTTATTGCCACAGCTCACTTTTTGCTTCTTTTAAACAAAGGCGTCGCTTACGTGGTTTGAAGTTGAAGCCCGCGAAGAAGGAGGCCCCTACCAAGGTGGGTATTGCATTCAAACGACTCGACGATAGCATCATAAAGCTAGGCGGAATTTTTCGATGACCGCATCACGCGTGAATCGTCGTGTTGCAATGGCAGCCGACACTACTTCTCCACGGGGAAAAGAAACTTTGGATTGGTCTTCATGTTGTTTATAAACTAGGAACTAAATGTAACGGCATTTCTGGTCTAAATATAGGCAAGGCTTATAAATGCAATGTAAGCTTTTGCCATTAATAAAGAGGCAAAAGACCCCTAACAAAATGTTGGACGTGATTCTTTCAGGCTACGACCACCCCGCTAGTCCGGTATATCTTTGACATGTTTTTCAAAGACCAAATAGAGTGTAAAGGGAATGAAGGGCCAAGGAGGAAGCGGTGCGGAATTTGTGAGGTGTGCCAGCAACCAGACTGTGGCGAATGCAAGTGCTGCAAAGACATGAAGAAGTTCGGTGGCACTGGAAGAATGAAGCAGTGCTGCGAAAAGCGCAGGTACTCTTTCCTTTAAGCAATTAGAGGCATTGATGATAAACACTATAAATTGTAAGCGAGAGGTAAAATATTTTCTTTGACTTGTAGATGTTTGCTTAATCTAAATTATGATATCACTTGTTTTAGCTGTATGCTAATAATCACCAACTACTGATAAATACAAATATTTGTTTGCATACATTCAAGCGAAAGACTTGAACAGTCAAAGTTGCATTAACGATTTGAAATTGTAGGTTCCTTTTCTATGTAGTCTACAGATTAGGCCTTATTTAAATGAAGCCGTAAAAAGCCTTCCCATGTAACGAACAGTTTCTAACTCACTAGTGGTAATCCATATTTCAGTGGATGGATGTTACTCGCTACTCTCCAGTGGCCATGTATTTCTTTCTCCGCAAACAATTCTTTCCTTGTTCGTACTTTTTTCAGTCAATTTGAAATGTAAAGCAGTTTTTTCTTGTATATTTCTTTTAATGCCAGGGAAAAGAATTGTTTGTGATTTCAGCGGCTTCTTTAATTGTCTCTTCCTATTGTGATTTTCTCTTCCTATAACTTTTGTAGAAAACAGTAAATTTCTCCATATTTATTGAATCAATTTCATAATGTCACTTACAAATACATATGAAGGAAGGTGCAACATGCATTCTACTATTGCGAATATTGTCTAGATGTTCAAATATGGAAGTGAAAGGTGCAGAAGAGGAGGAAGAAGACAACCTTGAGAACGTGGCCGTAAGTTTCTTTCTGCCAGAGGTCCATGCTTATCTCCTTTGTCTAATCAGTTTGTCTCATATATTGATATTATCTGATTTTTTATCAACTCCTTTGTATCGACCCCCTATCTAATAGACTCCCTATAACTAAAGATCAACCTTGTCTCGAAACAATCTCCAATCTCCATAATTTGCTTCAAATGATCCCCTTATCTTCACTTTAATTAAAAGATTTGATTCATTTAATCTGGCCCATGTCCTATCAGAATGGAATTTATTATGCACAAAGCCTATAATATGTTATGCACAAAAAGGAAATGCTGAGGATTATTCAAACTTCAAACCTATTACTCTCGAATCAGTCACTCCAAGATTCTGGATCTGATTTCCCCAAGCAAAATTGTTTCATGCAGCATCAAATTCAAAAAGTTTTACCAACTCAATATGAGATGCATTTGAACACAGCCGCTATGATTAGCTATACAATCGATAAAGCTCGATTAAGACAATGGTCTATAGTCAGTCCGTGGTTGGTTGTGAAAAACAGTTTGCTGTAATTGCAAGCGGGAAAAGGAAACCAGCTACTTTTGAACTCCTTTGCAAGATGGTGCCAATGATCAAATAAATCCCACGCAACGGCCTAATGTTCTCTTCCAACATCGACATTCAAACCTTGGAAAAACACTTGCCACAGCGCGAACACGACACCTATCGTAATAACGAAAGAGGTACTGAAGGCCATCAAAGCCGATAACAAAGAACGTCTCTCCTACGATTTACCATCTCAAGGAGCCATAATCTCCTTCCCATTGACTTGGAAGGCTTAACGGTGTTTGGTCAAGAACACAGAGTAATATACTCAGAAACATTTCTTTCATATACTCTCAAGCTTTTCTATCAAGCATCGTAACAATATTCTCCCCACTCATAAAATCTGTTCGAATGGAACTAGTGAAACACCTGACTTCTGCTTTCTCCCTGAAACACACCTGCACGTCGTCACCGGATTCAGATCCTTGACCAAGGCCGCTACACACGGCTTCATAATTCTGCATAAAACTTTCTGCATTAAACTTTCTGCATTAAACTTTCTGCATTAAACTTTCTGCATTAAACCTCTTTGAAAGCAATACAAGGATTTCTCTTTACGCGGATTTACCAGGCTGTCTCTTTCTCCTTCCATAACAACCGGCGACCCGGACTTACTTCACATAGCAGAGGAAAACGGGTTTTTTCGTTTTGTAACTTGCCATGGGATTTTACTCAATCTATTTGTATATTCCTTTAACATCTATTCGTGCATCCATTTGTTTTTCTTAGAGCTTCACGCAAAACTCACCGCCGACGCACAAAATAACCAAGTCGAAGATTGTCAAGGTAACCATTATCATTTTTCACCAATCAGCGCTTAGACCGTAGGCAGCTTATTTAAAGCATTGCGTATGTCAGTAGGATATTATTTATTTGTGTCAACACAACCAAACCATATGTGGTAATGATTTTTATGTTATTTAGGCCAAAGTGAAATGGATCGGGGACTCTATCTCAACGAGAAGGGAAAAGGATTTTTATACGTCTGTCTCTGTCAACGGAGAAACAGTAAGGAAGTTCCAGACTTGCCGCTTCGTCCTGTTAAAATCAGTTAAATCAAATTTATTCCACAAACAACGCAGTAGTTGCCGGACTTGGTCCTGAACAGCAACTTCTTAAATTTCCTGTATTTTTAATTAACCTTCCTGTATTTTTTGAGGGCCTTTAAACAATGCGCTAGTTATCGATTTGTTCCCTTTTTCGAGCTTCGTGAAAGGATTATTTTGTTTCCTCGTTGTTCATTTGAAGTGGTATTATGAATATGCTTAGCCTTCGTTTCCACACGTTAACTGCATGCAGGGGGAATATAAGGATATCAATTCGTGTCATCCCGAATTCCATGCAATTAAAAGTGTTTGGCATCGAATGTAGCATAATTGTGCAGCTAGAGTCATTCCCAAAGTTTGAAACAACTGACTGGTTCTGTGCAGGTTTCTGTCGGCGACTTTGTCAAGGTCTGCCCGGATGACGAGAGTGCTCCGTTGTTCATTTGCCGCGTTGCATACATGTGGCAGGACCGGAGTGGACGGCAATTGTTCCATTCGCAGTGGCTATAGTACTACCCTTTACTTTCCTCTTGATTGGTTAACTGTTGCTAGGGAAATGTCTGCTTTGTGTTACAGATTTACAAAGTAACTACGTATTATCGGCGGCATATTTGCGTCGCCTTGAATTGAATGTATGATTGTGATCACAGAAGAGCCCTTTAATCACCGGATAGACTCGGGTTACTGTTTCACATTATCTGTGTGTCTCTTGCTTTAACACCTTAGACCGTTGATTAACTATTTCGACCATTTTTCCTCAGCCGTTCTTCTGAGACTGTTCTTGGAGAAACAGGAGATGCTGCTGAAGTGTTCTTTTCTGACGAGTGCGACGACAACCCATTAGGCTCAATAACCTCACGCTGTAATGTGAGCTACTTTACAATCTTTGAACTTAAACTGTACCAAGCAAATAAACAATATCGGTGCAGTTAGTTTTATTCTTTACGCGCCACAAAACCATACTATGATTAACTCTCAGAAGTCGTTATTTCCGGGTTGAGTGCCTTGTCAAGACACACCAGTTCGATTTCAAGTAAACCGAAGAAGGCAAGTGTGGAGATGCACTATTTAGAGCTCCGTGTTCTGCATTAGGATGATTAGCTTTAAAAGGATAACAGAGGTCCGCATACATACATTCAGTGGAAACGATTTCAGGGTGCCAGCTGGGCTAGGGGAATGTAGTGATTATATAGTTCAGATCGTTTTATTAATCGTGCATATGCATTCTTTGTTCATATTTCTCAACTTTAGGTAGAGATCCGGACACCAAGTCCCAATTGGTTTCTGCAAGGAGGAACTGATGAGCTAGATCCCGAGGCTGAAACCGAAGATGATGATCACCATTCGTTTTTCATTCAGAAATGGTAATGGTTTCCGCGCAGCAAACAAAGTTCAGCCAAGGCCGCTGATGCTTCAATGACGTTTTGCATTCAATGTTTATGTGTGGTGTCTACTGCCTTGTCCTGTTTTTCCCATATCTACAAATAGTCAGCGTATTTTACTGACGTCGTGTTGGTAGCCAATTGTTTTCTGCATGAAGACGACTTGGTGCTTATTCTTAGTTAATGCTGGATCACATAAATCTTATCTTTCTTTTTTGTTCTTTTGTCATGTTCTTTTGTTTCTGCCGATTGGCAGTAAGCAAAACAATATAGCTGCTCTTCAGTATGAAAGCAATTTAACACTTGAAAAAGTGTCTATTTGAAAATTCGATTAATTCCCGTTGCCAGGTACGATTGCGACGTAGGAAGATTTACCGACATTCCTTGCATATTCTTAAAAGAGGATCCAGTTGCCCAGTCGTGCCCCTGCTGTTTGAGAAAACAAGAAGAGTTGAAGGTATGGATATCAAGCCCACGAGGCAATGGGACTTGTTTGATGGCAAATTGTCAATCTCTCTAAAAAACCTCGCTTGTCCCACTTGAAAAACGACAGGCGGTCTAATTTTGCATTGGCATTCGTATCCTGCTAAATTTGTTGCGAAATAGATCAAATTCTTGCGAAGCTTTCACGCTACAAATGAGGGCAGAAGTCAACACATCATTTGGCTTTTTTATAAATCAAATGGTGGATCATCCTTCAAGAAAGGAACAGCTCTTTGTTTGTAATAGTAGAATCTCCTGTTTTCCTTTCAGATATAGAAATTTCATTAAATTGATTTAGTATAATACAAAATTGAGTCAGGTTAATAAGCTATACTTTATGTTGCTTTTCTTCGTGAGGTCTAGATATTTTTTTGTCAAAGCAGCTTTTGACGACTTTCATTAAAAGGTTATTTTCAGGCAGAATATCTTATAGGCCAAGACTCCAGATGTAACTGACGTCATCGAAAAGCTAGATAGCCAAACGAGTTACAGGTAAGTCGCGTTACTTTTGCATATTTCTTCCAGATTTCTTTTGCAAAAATTGTGCATTTCTCTATAAAAGGACTGCAATCAGGATTTCTCTATAAAAGGACTGCAATCGCTTTAGCTACTGCTCTAATCGCTCTAGCTACTGCTCTAATCGCTTTATCTACTGCTCTAATCGCTCTAGCTGCTGCTCCAATCGCTTTAGCTACTGCTCCAATCGCTTTATCTACTGCTCTAATCGCTCTAGCTGCTGCTCCAATCGCTTTAGCTACTGCTCCAATCGCTTTAGCTACTGCTCCAATCGCTCTAGCTACTGCTCTAATCGCTTTAGCTACTGCTCCAATCGCTCTAGCTGCTGCTCCAATCGCTGTAGCTGCTGCTCCAATCGCTCTAGCTACTGCTCCAATCGCTTTAGCTACTGCTCTAATCGCTCTAGCTACTGCTCCAATCGTTCTAGCTACTGCTCCAATCGCTCTAGCTGCTGCTCCAATCGCTTTAGCTACTGCTCTAATCGCTCTAGCTACTGCTCCAATCGCTTTAGCTACTGCTCCAATCGCTCTAGCTACTGCTCCAATCGTTCTAGCTACTGCTCCAATCGCTTTAGCTGCTGCTCCAATCATTCTAGCTGCTGCTCCAATCGCTCTAGCTACTGCTCCATTAGCTTTAGCTACTGCTCTAATCGCTCTAGCTACTGCTCCAATCGTTCTAGCTACTGCTCTAATCGCTCTAGCTACTGCTCCAATCGCTCTAGCTACTGCTCCAATCGTTCTAGCTACTGCTCCAATCGTTCTAGCTACTGCTCCAATCGCTCTAGCTACTGCTCCAATCGCTCTAGCTACTGCTCCAATCGCTTTAGCTACTGCTCTAATCGCTTTAGCTACTGCTCCAATCGCGCTAGCTACTGCTCCAATCGTTCTAGCTACTGCTCCAATCGCTCTAGCTGCTGCTCCAATCGCTTTAGCTACTGCTCTAATCGCTCTAGCTACTGCTCCAATCGTTCTAGCTACTGCTCCAATCGCTCTAGCTGCTGCTCCAATCGCTCTAGCTACTGCTCCAATCGCTCTAGCTACTGCTCTAATCGCTCTAGCTACTGCTCTAATCGCTTTAGCTGCTGCTCCAATCGCTTTAGCTGCTGCTCCAATCGCTCTGGCTACTGCTCTAATCGCTTTAGCTGCTGCTCCAATCGCGCTAGCTACTGCTCCAATCGCCCTAGCTACTGCTCTAATCGTTCTAGCTACTGCTCTAATCGCTCTAGCTGCTGCTCCAATCGCTCTAGCTACTGCTCCAATCGCTCTAGCTACTGCTCTAATCGCTTTATCTACTGCTCTAATCGCTCTAGCTGCTGCTCCAATCGCTCTAGTTACTGCTCTAATTGCTTTAGCTGCTGCTCCAATCGCTTTAGCTGCTGCTCCAATCGCTCTGGCTACTGCTCTAATCGCTTTAGCTGCTGCTCCAATCGCGCTAGCTACTGCTCCAATCGCTCTAGCTACTGCTCTAATCGCTCTAGCTACTGCTCTAATCGCTTTAGCTGCTGCTCCAATCGCTCTAGCTACTGCTCCAATCGCTCTAGCTACTGCTCCAATCGCTCTAGCTACTGCTCTAATCGCTTTAGCTACTGCTCCAATCGCTCTAGCTACTGCTCCAATCGCTCTAGCTACTGCTCCAATCGCTCTAGCTACTGCTCCAATCGCTCTAGCTACTGCTCCAATCGCTCTAGCTACTGCTCTAATCGCTCTAGCTACTGCTCCAATCGTTCTAGCTACTGCTCCAATCGCTCTAGCTAACTTTATACTCGTTATTGTGCATTTGCAGGTCAGTTCTCTACCAAAATGATGAGTACCTGCCTGGAAACTTCGTTTTTTGCATGCCCAATGCGTTTGACCTCAAGTGAGTGCAAATGTATTTTTCGATATTACTGTGAAATATTTTGCCAAATCAGAGCTTTTTTTCGCCAAACACTTCTCCCCAATAAGCCGTCTGACATTCCCAGAGTTGTTGTTGTTGATGCCATATGATCTTTTTTTATTTGAGCAATGCATGAAACCGTGTTAAAATCACGCAAGACCTTTCAAGAACTAATTTTGTGTATAGAGCTGAAAATTAATTGCGATTCAGAAGATATCAAGCCAGTTTTTAAGTTTCAATCTGAATTTTTTTGATATAAAATTTTTATTTTTAGAACCAAATTTAATTTCAGATTATACCCTGTTATATGTTACAATCATTATCTACTGCTTTCACAGAGTTCAGCCGCAAATGCAAGAGCGAAGCAAACGTAAAGAGACTGTAAGATCATAAAATGATTTGTTACCTACATTTTGAGTAAAGTTTTTTGGTCTCGCAGTCTTTTCCATAGACACAGTCAAATTTTAATGCAGTTGATGCCAGCTTTTTTGCCCTCATCGAGGATGTCTTCAATAAATATAATCATGTTTACCAATTTTTTTAAGAAGAAGTTTCTGCCTTATAGTATGACGAAGTGATGTATCCAGAATACTACCGAAAAGGAAGCGATCGTGTAAAAGGAAGCAATTTTGACGTTCCAGCCCCTTTTAGAATTGGTAAGAATGCATTATCATTCTCATTTTGAAAATAAAGCTTTATCTTTTCTCGCTCTTCCTATAGCTCTGTATACATCGCTTTTCATTTCACGTTAAATAAGCTTTTGACCAACTTTTTTCTGACATTCTGTCTAAATATCTTTTCTTTTTCAATGACCTCCTGCACTCCTAGTTGTGCCGAGACCACTGTTTCTTCTTCAAGTTGCTCTCCTTGATCCACCTTGTTGCTGTTGTTTTCGGCTCAATTGTAGAGATGTCGACAGGGAGACAGCTTCTTGACACCCATTGACGTGCGGGCGATCCGCTATGTGTAACATTAGCACTGCAATGATTTTGGCGGCTACTTCTTATTTGTCAAAAGATTTCCATATTTCTGGATATAAAACGAAGACATAATTGATGTTTACATCAAGAAAAGATTGTATCGAATAAGAATGTATTATTTGTTCTTTGTTCTTTGACTTGTCTTTCAGGCTTCTTTCTGTTGTCTTTTTTTGTTTTTCGCCTTTATCATATATCTTTGAATAATGTTTTTATTATGATTTTAGGCCAGGTTCTGTCCATTTTCAAGAAAAATGATGCTTTTGGAAATAGCTTTGATGATGTTTTTCTGCGCCTTCGTAAATTCTACAGGTACATTCTAATATTTTCCCATTTATTTTCGAGATGAATCAATGCATGTTTATGATTTAGCACTTAATATGCGATCGTTGAATTGAAGTTTATTCAGTTGTTCCTCTCAATCTACATATTTTGCCTTGTCCTGCTTTGTCTTTTTAACAATTATTTTTAGGCCTGAAGATACTCACAAAGGTTTTAAAGGAACACCGCACAGTGACCTAAATTTACTTTACTGGAGCAACGAAGGTTGGTTTTACACGTTTTCCCCTATCTGCATTAGAATTTGTTTTAATGAATGAAATGTACATTTCACGTAAAAGTTTCTGTCCTTTAATGTAATCATATTTATTGAGAAAATTGTATAATTCTAGAAGTGGAGGTGAACTTCGCATTTGTACGCGGCAAGTGCTCTGTTGTCTGTGGCGAAGACGTTTCCTTGAAACCGACAGAGATCGGCTCCCCGTTCTACTATCTTGAGGTACGTCTTGGCGTTTCAGTTTCCTTATCATGTTTTCTTTTCTTAAGATTGTTCTCATTGCGATTTCTTCGTCCCACATTCTTCCTTCTACAACAGTAAACTTTACAACCTCCCTCATTGAATATTAATACTATATTTTAAATTATTATTGTTAATCGTGCTCTTTTATTTTAAAAGCATTAAGCCCAATTCTCCAGTGAGAAAAACACCTTCGAAAAATTTCGCCCCGATTTTTCGCGAACAATTTCTCTGCGAAAAGAAGTTTAAGTTTTTTTCATTTTTTTGCTTTTCGCTTGTGAAATCTTCTTCAGCCATGTATAAATGTGAAGGGATGGTAAAGGAATGCTAAACGAAAATAAATTACAATTTACTTGGTGCTTCGTGAAAATTACTGGAAAGTACCAACCCAGCCGATATAGTTAGTGAATGTTCAAAGGATGTCATGTTTTTGTCTTCATGTGATGGGTATTCATTTTGTGATCTGTGTATTATTCCTTTTCTTTTAGGCGTACAATGGTGATACGCGCCAGTTTGAAGACTTACCAAACATCGCAAGACACGGTCTCAATAAGGTAAACATCTTCACCTCTTATGGCTTTAATACAGAACACGGCATATGTTGTTGACACATCTGCTCCAAAACGTCACTGATCTTGAAATGAATGGAATGTTACTTTTTTAGATTCACTTTAATCAAGGGGAGCATTGTGAATATATTTATCTCTTCGTGATGCCTATAAATTCTTGTATTTTAACAGGGAAAAGGAAGGAGCAAAAAGCAGAAAGAAATTCCTCAACCTGTTGATACAGGAAAGCATGCACCTAATGCTATTGAACACCTTCCCCATAAGCTCAAGTGCTTGGACGTTTTTGCTGGATGTGGTGGTATGCAAAAGTCTAGTTGATTCAATTTCGATCTTCATAGGAATTCTCTTGAAACGTTTTCCTTCTGTCTTTCAGATATTAGAACTCATCGCTCATATGGCTTTTGCGCCACTTTTGCGCAACTTTTGCGTAAAATGCGCATGAATGATTTGTACACTTGCGTGTTTCCAGGTTTAACCCAAGGCTTCCACCAAAGTGGCATTGCTGAAACTCACTGGGCAATCGAAAAAGAGGAGCCAGCAGCACAGGCATTCAAGTTGAATTATCCAAGTGCATCAGTTTTTACTGACGATTGCAACCTTATTTTGAAGATGGTGATGGAGGTAAAATGCTATTTCCAAATTGCCAGTTGACCCATGTTATGACGTTTTGATTAGAATGTTCATCTGATTAGAATATTTCTTGGGATTTAATGTAACGATGCGAATTCTCCAACAAGGGAAGAGACTGCGACAGCAAAGGACAGAAGCTGCCTCGAAAGGGCGACGTGGAAATGCTCTGCGGTGGCCCCCCTTGCCAGGGTTTCAGTGGTATGAATCGATTCAATTCGAGAGAGTACTCCAAGTTCAAGGTGAACAATTATCTTGTTTAGTCAAAGCATCTGCTTTGGATCGCACCCCCGCCCAAGTGATTTTTAAAATAAAAACTGTCGCCCATTGTTTTGTTTGCCAGCTAAGGGGGTTAAAATGAACATGATTGTTTTACTTTCAGGACTCAAAACTGTTATTACCTAGGTATTTATATTACTGTCTCATATAAGTCACTTTTCTTTTGCTCCTCTGGGACAATTGCTTCTCATAGTTAGCAGATTATTTTATTTACCCTTGCTTGCAGTAAATAGTTTCTTGGTGCGTTGCTTGCAGTAAATAGTTTCTTGGTGCGTTGCTTGCAGTAAATAGTTTCTTGGTGCGTTGCTTGCAGTAAATAGTTTCTTGGTGCGTTGCTTGCAGTAAATAGTTTCTTGGTGCGTTGCTTGCAGTAAATAGTTTCTTGGTGCGTTGCTTGCAGTAAATAGTTTCTTGGTGCGTTGCTTGCAGTAAATAGTTTCTTGGTGCGTTGCTTGCAGTAAATAGTTTCTTGGTGCGTTGCTTGCAGTAAATAGTTTCTTGGTGCGTTGCGCAAATCTAGATACTTGGCTGTCCATTTTGTGAGACGAAAGCCTTAGTGGCAGTTTTTATGGCGTTTTTCATTTCGACCTTTCCCGATCACGTTTTAGCTCCTGCCCAAATCTTATTTCTTCTAGAATTCTCTTGTGGCCTCATACCTGAGCTACTGCGATTTCTACAGGCCGAGGTTTTTTATTCTGGAGAATGTTAGAAATTTTTTGTCTTTCAAGAAGAACCTCGTTCTTAAATTGACATTGAGATGTTTGCTGAAGATGGGCTACCAGGTATGACTTTTTCTTCCCTTTATGCAGCACTAAAAGCTGATTTTTCTTACCTAAGCTTACTCTTTGGTCTAAACTATACGTAAAGCAATGTCGTGAGATGCTCTGTAATATGATATGAAAGGGCTGACTCAAAGCGCATTGACTCGGAAAAATTGAATCAGAGAGCAAATAACTAGGAGAATGTTTTCATTGTATTCATAAGCTTTTGCTAAGGACCTTCAGGTTTCCAATTTAGAATTTTTAGCTATTTTTTAGCTCAATGTTGCCATTAAATCTTGTTCGTAGCCACCTCATTTTTAGCCTGAGTCTATTTGTTTACTAAACCCCTTATTTTCTACGACAGTGTGCATTTGGTATACTTCAAGCTGGAAGTTACGGCGTGCCCCAGACTCGGAGAAGGTGTGTAGACATCTGCACGATGAAAGTGTTTATCTTCTAAAGAGATCAATTTATTTACCTACAACCCTTGTTTCGCAGAAATGATCGTAAGTAATACTACAAAGTACGAAAAGCTGCTTTCTGCTTGAGTGACGAACTTGACCTTACCAGTAGTAAACATTGCCCTTGATTGATTTGCTTTTTCAAGAGCTATCATAATCGCTGCTGCACCTGGCGAGATCTTGCCATTTTACCCGGAAGTAAAGCATGTCTTCTCGACTCATGCCTGCCAGTTGTCCGTCTGCATTGACAACAAACGAGTAAGTAATGCTATTGGCAAATCTCTTGACCTTGACCATTTTAAGACAGCATTACAAGTGATCCCTGAGTGTCCTTTCTCTGTCGTCCTTGTGTGTCTGTCTTTTGCATTCTGAGTCCTTTTATCACTTCCGTTACGCTTCAATGAACGCACACTCTTTCTATTAATTGTCGAAAACGCATCAGCCGTAAAGATCTCTGCCAAAGAGAGCAATAACCAATATACTTTTGCCACTTCCAACATATTATGGCTCGTACTTGTTCTATTTTCTACAGACATATTTATGCCAGTGCATTTCTTTAGCTAAAGCGTTTTGATTGCAAAGAAGTTTTCTTCGTGATATGAAAGCAGCATTTTAGCTTGCTGTTTCAGATGAATATTTTTACTAGTAATGAATTTGCTTAGATAGAAGATTAGATAGAAGGGATTTGCGTGTGAATGTAAGGCATTTGCTGACCAGAGTGACAGTTTCTTTATTAGTTTGCTTTTGTTTTTCAGTATCAAGCCGTTTCATTCACCGAGTCTGCACCCTACCGAACAATAACAGTCCGTGATGCACTGAGTGACTTGCCCGAAGTAAAGAGCGGTGCAAACCGACTGGAAATGGCGTATTCAGAACCGCAGAGTCATTTTCAAAGACAGGTGATCTTCTTTGTTACTACCAAACTTTGTTATTAAAGCATTCTTCCCTGACCTGTTTGGATGTATTGGGTACAGCCAGGCCTGTTCGCATGATTACTAACTGAATTTTCTCAAAGGTCACTTCTAACAACACCTTAAAGATCCCGCTTGAAGTGTTATAATGTTGAACCCGTTTAGCCCTCTTCTCACACTTGATTGTCTTGTATTTCCTCAATCTATACATGGGTTCTTTTCATGTTCATGTCATTGGGTAATGTGATTGTTCCATATTTGCTATGTCAGAAGGTCTTATCACTTTCCCCCAGTAGTCTGTTTATCTTCCTGTTTATCAAATACTTCTTGTTTATCTCCAGCACTAGCTTTCTCATGCTTTGGAATAATTCTGACCCGGCCTCTTCTTGGCCCTTCTAGATGCGTGCAAGCGAGGATCAATTGCTGCGTGATCATATCTGCAAAGAAATGTCCGCCCTCACTGCTACCAGAATGCGTTACATTCCAACCGAGCCTGGCTCCGATTGGAGGGATTTGCCTAATGTCGCTGTTCGCCTTTCAGACGGCACGTATTCAACTGTTTTGTAAGTGCAGCCTCGTTCATTTGTTATAGCTCATTCAACCGACCTTTTCCTTTCAACCTGATTCAACCAGTGCCACTGCTATGAATTCTTCAAACTGCCTGTTCTGCCAAGGCCTGTTTTTTCTTCTACAGACAATTTCTTTATTTTCTAGGCTGCTGGCTCTGGTGCTCGCCACAAAAGCCTATTTTTCTTTTTTTCTACTTATTTCCATGTTGGAGCATTAAGGAAAGCCTTATTCCGCTTTTATCTCATATTACCAGACGTTATACTCACAATGACAAAAGAAATGGGCGCACCAGCCAAGGAAAACTGCGTGGTGTCTGCTCCTGCGCTGAAGGGAAGGAATGCGAACAGGCAGACCGCCAGTTCAACACGCTGATACCTTGGTGTTTGCCGCATACGGGAAACCGCCACAATAACTGGGCGGGGCTCTACGGAAGGCTGGAGTGGGATGGGTTCTTCAGCACCACCATCACCAACCCAGAGCCAATGGGAAAACAGGTGCGAATCGTTGTTTTAGCCTTACTTCGTGTGTCCAATCGCTGTGGCAGGGAATCAAGCTAACAGTTGGATTGCGAGTGTAACAAGACTTCGTTGATTTCAAGCGTCGAGTATCTGCTGCGTTAATTGTTCAACTTTACAGCTGAGCCTCGTTCTGATTTTGACTATCTTTGGGATCGATTTTGCTCTGTGATGCAACTATGTTTGTTCTTCCTGATAAAGAAGAGCGTATTGACAGGATACTGACCAGTTAATCAAATCTCACTAACAATTTGAAGTGGCCAAGAGATACCACTATCCAACAGTGTCCGCAGAAAACGGACAATGATGAAACAGTGTAGGTGCTTTAGATCGCTGCTAAATGAATTGTCGAAAAATGCTGATTATATTTCCAATAACTCTGCTGATTATAATTCATTTAAAAAGGAAAAGTTTTTACTTTCAAGATAACTAATTACAGTTTCCTTTGCTAAGCTGTTCTTTTGACGAAAATTAGGGACCCTTTTCAATAGCACCTTCAACTACTCATTTTTTACCTCTTTATGGCGAATCCTAAACAACAGTAACTTTTCTCTGCTCAAAATTCACGATATTTGCGCAAGAAATCAATCTTATCATCAATCCTGCCTCATCATCAATCCCGCCTCATCATCAATCCTATCTCATCATCAATCCTGCCTCATCATCAATCCTGCCTCATCATCAATCCTATCCTGCCTCATCATCAATCCTGCCTCATCATCAATCCTGCCTCATCATCAATCCTGCCTCATCATCAATCCTGCCCTATCAATCCTGCCTGATCATCAATCCTATCTCATCATCAATCCTGCCTCATCATCAATCCTGCCTCATCATCAATCCTGCCTGATCATCAATCCTGCCTCATCATCAATCCTGCCTCATCATCAATCCTGCCCTATCAACCCTGCCTGATCATCAATCCTATCTCATCATCAATCCTGCCTCATCATGAATCCTGCCTCATCATCAATCCTGCCTCATCATCAATCCTGCCTCATCATCAATCCTGCCTCATCATCAATCCTGCCTCATCATCAATCCTGCCTCATCATCAATCCTGCCTCATCATCAATCCTGCCTCATCATCAATCCTGCCTCATCATCAATCCTGCCCTATCAATCCTGCCTGATCATCAATCCTATCTCATCATCAATCCTGCCTCATCATCAATCCTGCCTCATCATCAATCCTGCCTGATCATCAATCCTGCCTCATCATCATCAATCCTGCCTCATCATCAATCATCAATCCTGCCTCATCATCAATCCTGCCTCATCATCAATCCTGCCTCATCATCAATCCTGCCTCATCATCAATCCTGCCTCATCATCAATCCTGCCTCATCATCAATCCTGCCTGATCATCAATCCTGCCTTATCATCAATCCTGCCCTATCAATCCTGCCCTATCAATCCTGCCCTATCAATCCTGCCTGATCATCAATCCTATCTCATCATCAATCCTGCCTCATCATCAATCCTGCCTGTCATCAATCCTGCCTCATCATCAATCCTGCCTCATCATCAATCCTGCCTGATCATCAATCCTGCCTCATCATCAATCCTGCCTCATCATCAATCCTGCCTCATCATCAATCCTGCCTGATCATCAATCCTGCCTGATCATCAATCCTGCCTCATCATCAATCCTGCCTCATCATCAATCCTGCCTGATCATCAATCCTGCCTGATCATCAATCCTGCCTCATCATCAATCCTGCCTCATCATCAATCCTGCCTCATCATCAATCCTGCCTCATCATCAATCCTGCCTCATCATCAATCCTGCCTCATCATCAATCCTGCACTATCAATCCTGCCTCATTAATCCCGCCTCATTAATCAACTGGCAATAATCATGTTTACTGCCGCAGGGTCGCGTCCTCCACCCGGAACAGCATCGGGTGGTCAGTGTCCGTGAATGCGCCCGTTCCCAAGGCTTTCCTGACTCATTCCGTTTCTTCGGTTCAATAACCGACAAGCACAGACAGGTATTTATAAGAATTTTTACAGCGTCTCTTTCTACGATGACCGATATTAAAGGTACCTTGAGATTGCTGTTAGGCAACTTGCTTAAGACCATACGTCACCAATTCAACACCCAGTAGCGAGGATTTTTCATTACTGTTGCAGTAATTATTAAGGTCTGAAAATATTGAGATAATTTTTTATTAGAATATTATTTTCTGTTTTCCGTTTAGCATGAAAACAGAAATTGGACTCTTCCTCTAGACACACTAAGTCATATCAAAGTTTAATCTCTATGACTTAATATAATTGATTTGGTAGGATTCTTATTTTAAATGACCAGACAAAGCAGATGAACCTTTCCTCAAGGAGAGTTTGTTGTCTTTTGAGAAGTACATATTTCAAGCCCCAAGCATAAGCTGGCATTGTGTGGTTAAAATTCACATCCAAATCATCAAAACTAAATCTGTCGTCTGTCCCTCTATTGTGTGAACCTACGTCTCTTTTCTAACCATGAATTGTGACTCGACATTCACTTATGATTTATCCAATATTGGGACATCGTATATTTTTTGTTGTCGACCCTGACTGTAAAGAATGAGAAGTGTGACGTAATTAGAAACTGGCGCTAAGCCAGATAAGTCTGCCTCAGTATCACATCAAAACGACTACCAACGAATGGTTATTGCATTTCTTGGCACCACACAACTTTCTTGCACTTGATGGTGTATACCAATGTTTGATATAAATGTGGGCAACTTTGTGTAACCCTTTATTTTGCAAACCAAGGATGCAGAATTTTTCGACTTAATAAGTACTGCTGTTCCATAACAAAAATATTAATTTTTGTAGGTTGGCAATGCTGTTCCGCCACCGATGTCTTTTGGGATCGCAGAAGAAATTAAGAAAAGCATTTTGGCAAAGGAAAAGTCTGTCCAATTGGCACACCTAACTAATAAAGCGTATGAAAAGAGTTCGTGAGAATCGCTCGCGAATGTCAGTCTATTTTCCCTTCAGGCTAGATGTTTTTAATGGCAACAAAGAACTTTTCGTAGAGCTTGTTCTGTAAATATCAGTGTTCATTTTTCTTCCGCGATTGAAACTTTCACGTCAGGATATTTAAAGAGCTTTTCATTTGCAAGCAATAATCCTGAAACTTTGAAACCAAGTTTAGATAATGCGATACCATTTTTTGGTTATGGATACTCATTAACCAGTGAGCTGTTTTCATGAAAAAATTTGTTTGAGTGGATTTTTTTCACTTGTTATTTTTTTGTGACTTTGCCATGATTTGTATCTTAACGTTCGTAAGTAGCCAAATTTATTTCACTTAATATTATAAAGATACAAAAGTGAGTCTTATCGTCTAACTCGTGTATTCATATATGATAAGATTTTTAATCATTTAAGCTGCTATTTTTTATGTTGTTTTCACCCATTCACCTATGAAAACAGTCGTAGAAGTTATTGCCTCTATTGGTCAAGCCAATTTCACTTCAAATTCTTGCTATTTACCGAGTCTTCATTCTTGCTGGCATAGTCTTTTCAAGTGGAAAGAAATTCTTTGTGCATATTATTCACACTCATCATCCTTAAGAAGCTCAAACACTCACCATCAAGTTTTTTGGCACCTCAGCTTGAGACCAGGATTCAGACTGAGATTTATGTAGGGAAAGGAGTCCTCTTTCACAGAAAAGATTCTGGCACTGTGTTGTGAGCAGCATCAATTTGGTTCATGTTAGGACTCCATTTCAACCATACATTGCTTTCCACTTATTAAATATTAGGCTATGTTAAATATTTCTGGCTAAGGTTGATCTCCTTTTTAAATTCATTTATTCGTTAAGTTGAACTTCATCTAAAACGTAGAGATAGATCTACTCAGAGTCGGTTTCATATAGGCATGTCTTGAATTTCTTCAGCTAAATACAGTTGTTGTTTTACTGCAAGAAAGATATTTAGGACAAGTGTTTTGTGGTACAAAACTTCCCAATAGCTAGAAATAGTGGAACAAGTTGTCGCATACTTAAGTACTTTTTGTCTGACACTCCTCAGAGTATGCAAACGTCGGAAAATGACCAAAAGCTGACAGAATAAATAGCCAGTTGCGGATCGAAAACACTAGAGGATGATTAGGAATTTTCCCTTGGACTCTTCTGAAAGTTGGGTGTTAAGTAACGTTGATTGGTCAATTGCAACCAATCATCCGAACTTATAAATTAAGTTCTTGCTATATCTATCAAATGACTTACTATGCAACGGCATACAAGATAATATGCTCCGAAATGAAAATGGGGTTCCATCAAATATCAGATAGCGAGCTCAAAAAGCAAATTCTGTCAATTGAATCATAGTTTACAATTAGCCATGAGCTATCAGCAACCCCTGTATTTTACAATACACTCGCTGTAAAAATGCGACTAGGCATCAGAAGAAGTCTCCACCAATGCCTCCTCCTTTAATTTCTTTCGGAAGAGATCAGCCAAGGAATGGTTTTGTGTCATAACATCTAATTTGTGGTTTCAATAATGTTTTTGAATCATAACATATTTGTGTTAACGAAGTGGTTCGAGACTGCAAAACTTTCAATATAGCCATATACAGATATTGGCACAGAAATTAAGTTTATTTTTCTAGGTTTTAAATTAAGTTTTAAATCAGATAACTAGGTTCCAAGAAAGAAAGAAATTTTCCACCTCTGAGGAGAAATTTTGAGAAAGGGGCGATGTCCAGTTCATGGAAACTAGATGATCTAGAATGACTGACCTGAGCTGATGGGGGAAATGGCACGAAAAAGTGTGACGTCATTTGCAATGAAGTAGTGAGAAGGAAAAGTAGGAGAGATGTATCCATCGATTGAGAAATATTCAGAAGATTGTTTTTTACTAGATTGATTTTTTAATAAAACCCTTCTCTCTTTTTTGAGCCCCCTTCAAGACTGAAGAAAATAGACGAGCCCCAGGGGTTAATTGAGTTTTGATGGTAATATCAATTTTTGCACAACTACTTAGATTGTGCCAATTAGTTCTCTCTTTTAAAGGGACTCACTGAAATGTACTGCTACATTATAGGAACTTCCCAAGTTCATGATAAAGTAGTGACTTCTTACAATCCGATGCGGTGTCACGTGACAATCAAGTTGAGCATCTGACAATCAAGTTAAGCATCTGATAATCAAGTTGAGCATCTGATAATCAAGTTGAGCATCTGATAATCAAGTTGAGCATCTGATAATCAAGTTGAGCATCTGATAATCAAGTTGAGCATCTGACAATCAAGTTAAGCATCTGACAATCAAGTTGAGCATCTGATAATCAAGTTGAGCATCTGATAATCAATTTAAGCATCTGGTAATCAAGTTAAGCATCTGATAATCAAGTCAACAGCGATTGATTTTCCAAGATCATATCACGATTGGCCATGACAATGGGGGATCACTTCACCTTGCATCACGTAAGCATGCAATGCACTGAAACGAGTCAACATGGGCGTGTTATCAGTCCCACGCCCAGTATCCTTTCACATAGCAGCAGGCCCCCTCTGTTAAAGTTTTACGACTACATAACTAAACTCAGGTTAAAAGGCTCCTCGCTTCATTCAAGAACGATTTGTCAAGAAATATTTACAGGCCGCTTATGGACCTGATATGTTAGTTCATGTGGTTGGTATCGCTTCTTATTCACTATTGTTTTGCTGCTTGCAGTAAAATGAATCGGCTCTAAAGCGAAAGACGCTAATTGAGAAGCAGTAAAGTTAATCCGTTTTGTTCTTTCTGGTGCATGTCAAATTTCTATGTTCACAGCTAAAGTAATTAACAAGTTGTGTACTTTTGGCTTTGGTTTTGAGAGAATGGTCTTAATATAAGAAAACCACTGGCTGTTTGGTAGGCATAGGTTTTTGCCAGTCAGAAATGGACTTGGCTGAAATTTTATACGCGTGTATGACTTGGCTATTTTTATGTCAAGAGGATTTACGAAAGAATGTGACACCAACGCAGTTAATGCCCCAATTCGTTCGGCTTTTATGCAAAGTTTGTGCAAAATCGAAAAGTGAATATTTGAAAACTTATCTATAAAGTTTGTCTCCTGGGAAAACTAGTTGTTATAGAAACAAATCTATTCAATGGCAATAGCAACCTTCCGTCTTTGCTGGTGTTTACAGCCCTTCAGTACTTGTTCCCCAGGTCGACAATTAACTACGAATGCAAATCAATTTTATCATTTGACTGGCTCTGCCGTTTTAATACAAGAATCGCATCTGAAATGATTAAACCCAGATCTGTCAGTTTCTACAAAGCAGTGCAGTTGAGAAGAGCTGCGGCTTGGCTTCCCGCATCTGATGCCACTAGCCCCATTGAAACAGCTTTATCGGCATTCAGAACTACTTTGGGTAGGGTACAATTTGTTACTTGTCGAGT
Organism: Nemopilema nomurai; assembly: GCA_003864495.1. NCBI lineage: Eukaryota > Metazoa > Cnidaria > Scyphozoa > Rhizostomeae > Rhizostomatidae > Nemopilema > Nemopilema nomurai. The sequence continues at coordinate 2,096,420 of ML133471.1, read as the reverse complement.
CAACAATGTCGTTCAGAATTTTGATTAAAATTTCAGCAAAAAATTGGTTGTTTGAAACGCTGCGGCACTTGTTATATTATGGCTGCAATCGTTGTTGTTCTTATCTGCATTGGAATCAACAGGGGACGAACTACATCTATTGTGCCTCAGTTACCAAGAATGAGGGGCAGGGCTAGCGGCTGAAGACCGATTTCCTCCTGACCAATATACGTTATGCGTTAAGCCGTCTTCACATAAAAGGAAAGATCATATACCAAATAATGAACTTGTGTTTCTTTTTAGAATAACGTCGTGAGCATCCACATCCCCATTGTGATCGACTTTGCTCAACAAAACTGAAATTGTGGACAGGAGTACTTCACGTCGCGCGAAGATCGCGGGGAATTTGTTTATGAGAATTGGTTTGTAGTAATTATGTGATTCGACAAGCGCCGTTGCTTGTTGGTGAAGGAAGCGGAGGAAAAAAGCACACAAACTAATCAACCACTGAACATGAGACGAGGGCATGGTAGGGAACCAGCTGGGTCGGAACTTCTGCTGGACCCATCGCACACCCTGGTGCAGAATTCAATGAAGTTTGGCAGCGAACGCAACTTGAGCGAAAGTACTTTCTCGGAACTGGTGTTTGAAACTGTCGGCAAGCAAAACAAAAAGAAGAACAGGGACAGGTACAAAACCTTACCGGGGATATTTGTCACCCAAGAGCATAGCTCGACAAACGGCACCAGCTATCCCGAGCCAAAGAAACCGAATCTGCAGAGAAAAAGAAGGTACCGTCGATAACAATTGAAGATGTCCCTAGCAAAACCTCGTTAACAGCAGATAATGGGGGCTCTTCGAAAATAGCTCGCTCGCCAAGCTTTCGACGAAAAAAAGCAGCGAGTGAGCAGGCCCCTGCGGAGTTCAACATCGTACTTCTTGGTGCTTTGGGGGTCGGCAAAACAGGTATGGCTTCGATCATTCAACTTGCCTTTCTGTTCCATCCTATGCAAGTGCCATAAGTTTGGTTTTATCCCTTGCAATAACTTAGAACCCTTTACCCATTTTTAACCATTTAAAACCTTAATGACATTAATTTAAGTCAAAATTGAACTCTTTTGGAACTTCCCAATAAATGTAGTTGAGACCATTTGTAAACGTTGTCGGACATTTTTCGTGCTTACCATCATTCGTATGGGTCTTGTTTCTGCTTGAGAAGGTCGCTGTGGTTTTCCTAGCATGTGCAGTTGCCATATGTTTACTTATGGTCATCTTAATTTAGAATATATAACCTATTGAAGTATTATAGCCTTCCAATTTCTGTTTGCACATGCAAGCCCCCGATGTGCCCCAGAAACTACTTGCATGCATCCAAAAAGCTGAAAATTCCCCGAATTCCTCGCAACCGCTGCAGTTGTTTATCGTTAGCCGCCCCTACCCATTTTTGTACTTCGCCATGTGTATATGAACTGTTCTCGGTGTTTTAAGAAGGATGAATTGCAATAAGCCGCAATTTTTAATTTCATGGAAATAGCGTCACTGTTTTTGTTGTGGACCAACCACATTCCTGCTGCAATGCGCTGGGCGGCAGTATTTTTAAAACATCACTTTGACTGTATGGGTGTATAGAAGCGTAATAAGGTAACAGTTGATCACTGCGAAGATTGTCGTAGATCTGCTTGTTTACGATTGGAGAAGCGGCCTCGTGTTGTGGCTTGTTGCAGTTTCACTGTCGAGGCAGCACATGACGCTTGAACACAGAAAGGAACCTGTTTGCAATGTCCCCACGGAAAACAGACAAAATAAGGCCGAGCTATTTTTGCTCTCTGCAGTTATCCTTTTCGCAAAGTTCTCATTTCAGTCAATGAATGCGGTCAAATCAAATGGCCGCAATTTGCTAAGAGGATTTTGGGATTATAAAATTGATTGACATAAGTAAGCCATCATTTTCAGGCTTACCAAATCCTCAACTGATCAATGTAAAAATTGGTGTCTACCAATTAAGAGTCACAAAACAGAGAATTGAGTTCGGTTATCCCTAACTTCCCCTTGCTTTTTTCCACCTTAAGTTTTAGAAAACAGAATTCACGCGCACAAAATTAATCATAACCATAATTTAAAATCTTAGCAGTTCCCCCTTTCGTCCCGACACCACGATACTACACTGATATTCGATTTAAGTTTCGTTTGCCCGTTGAAATGCACGTGCATTCGCTTGCAAATGGAACCCTAGGTATATGAACAAGCGAATCCTGCGAATATACGAACTAATTGCTTCTAGAGTTCTCATTTGCAATGCTAGTGTTAGTGCATGCTTAAAGCGAGCCTTCACTTACCATCCTATGCACTCATGAGCCCGGACATTTATCAGCATATGGTCAAGTAGGTGAACACCGTAGATGCAGGGGTGCTAACGCGCCATTATGGATAAGTGCGCACTGAAACCTGGGCCCAGTTTAGCGGAATAGAAACGTTCCACACAAGTGCAAATAAACCAGCATCATTTTCCAGTTCAATTCGTTCTAGATTGAACTGAATATTAAGTTCAAAATCCATTCAGATAACGTTTTCAGTATACTCTTGGTAACTACACATGTAAAAAAACGAAATTTGACTTATTCCAAACTATGACCAACGTGTTCACTATTAACGGTTCACGGGAAGAGATACGAAAAAAATAATAGCAGATCCGTTTTCGGGGGGCCAGATTACATCGTACTCGTAAATATAATTTTTGGGTTGGAGTGGCCCATTAGGCCAACAAGTGGAAAATTCTTTCGACAAAGGTGCTGCCTCATTGTGTCGAGCCACTTTTGTCAGAGTCGAACTCGCGCTTCCGAAATTGTGAAGTCTTTGAATAAGGAAGCTTTACAATGGGCAGGGTCTAAATTAAGCTTGGATCTGACTCACATTGTAGAGTTGTAAATTAAAATTGTGAAATTGTATGTTCCTAAAAGTGCTGCATTAAATACCAATCGAAACACCTAAGAAAAAAATTGGGAACTTTTTCCAATTTGAAGTGGATGCCAAATCCCAGCTTTGTATTTTGAATTGTTTTATGAGAAAATATCGATAAGAAATAAAAAATAGACAATGAAGAAGAATTAAGAAGCTAAAGGTGTGCTTTATGAGTTTCTTCAAAAAGACACTGATCGCAAAAGACCAAGATCGAGATTATGATTTTGTGTCTGTAATGTATTTTGGGATTTATGCGATATTTCCCAGTAGATTTGAGAAAACTTATCAAACCATACAACTTGGGTGTTTTCAATTGGAGAATTCTTCTCAAGGCTACAGCAGCTGAACAATGATGAGCCCCTCGGTGGCAGCTGGGAGTAACACTCATTTGGAAATGTTGCACAACGGGGACTATAGTCCTCCCCAAATTTTGCAATAATAGAAAATGTTATGAAAGTTTACGCTAGTAAACCCATTAGTTGATTTCTGCTTGGAACCCGTGTTTGTTCTTTCTAATGGTGCTTTATCTTCTGTGGTCAATGATAAACTTGGATTTTATCGGTTTTGTATTTTTATGTTCATTAAAATATTCTATGAATCATTATGTCTATGAATAAGGACAGTAAAAAGCAAATGTTTTTGAAAGGTATGTTTCCCAGTGTTTTAAAGGGCGTTGCTTTAAAAATATTTAGGGGCAAGCCTTCTAGTCCTCTTCCAGCCACTCCCTTGTGGGCTGAGTGACCTGATCTAGTGTGATGTTGGCAAAATATTGGCAAACCATTTAGCATAAAATCTAGCGTAATTAGGAACCTAGCATAACTCTGACAGAATTCTGATTTTGTCTAGAACAATCATTGTTTCTGTTGATCCGTTGTCTATCGTTACCAAATGCAAACACTTTACGTCAGGCTTGTAAGTAAATTATGACCTTCCGCCTTTAGGATTTTTCCAGTTGTTTTGAATAGTTGGCATCAATTTTGTGGTTTGCAGCTCCAAGCAAAACATGAAACATGGTTTCCTTCAAAAGCTTTTTGCTTACAAGTTAAGACATCGATTTATGTTGCAAATTTTCTTATTAATCCTATCTATATATTGTAAAGAATCAGCTTTTGCCACTTGTATATCATTAATTTAATAGCTCGCCCAATAAGGACATACTCGCACAATTAGGTTGTTTGAAAATGTAATAAGCATTGACCGGTTGCATTATTATGCTGTGCAAGAACGCTTCGGTTTGTGGATCTACCAGGGACATGAAAAAATTATGGCTCGTTAATAATTTCTGTCAGGGTGTCAGTCGGTCGGTCGGTCGGTCGGTCGGTCGGTATGTCTGTATGTCCGTCTTTCTGTATGTCTGTCTGTCTGCCTGTTTGAACTCATCATTCTATTATGACGTTGACGAACATGTTATGGGTACGGCTGATTGACGACTTACTCCTTTTTGTACCAATCATCCCTCTGTTTGCAACTCTACTAATTTAGCTAACTTTTAGTATCATTCCTGACCTGATTTACTTCTCAAAATGTAGGGAAAATATCATTAGGTTTTAGATTTAACCACAGCAACGCCATGTATTGCTATCATTGCGTCAGAGAAGTATGCTACCCTCATATTTAAAGTTTTCTATTCTCATTACACTTTCACTGGTAGTTTTGTGTGGGAGAAAACCAACGACCAACTAATCAGAATTTTCAATGACTCAATATTTCAGTAATCAAGAACTCTTCTAAGTTTCCTTGTTACTACTAAGAATGTCATTTTCTATTAGCGTGCTCTACCCAACATGATATCCAGCCTTTCAAGCCATCTAACCAACTTCTTTGTAATGCTAAAAAGTGCAACCACAATCACAGGTGAGACTATCACGAATTCATGTTCCACATCCTCTTGATTTCCCTTTTCAAACTTTGCTGTTTCTTTGATTTCACTTTTCCATGTCATTTGTTCTACTATCAGCTGGTACAGCAATATTGCCATCTTCTTTCACTTTTACTCGTAAAAAACCATGACTGGTTCCATTGTCTCAATTAAATTGTAACATTTCATGTTCATGCCCCATAAAAGATATTCCCCACCTGCTTCAAATACCCCCTCAGAGGAATGCTAGTATTTTTTGTGTCATCTTTTCCACTCAGTGACAATGTGCAGTTTCGCCTTCCCAAAGGGATATACACGTTCTTCATAATGGTGACCTTGCTGGCTTGCAATATATTGCTTGACAGTTTGATCACAAAGTCTATTCTTGTGCTGCGTCCTCGGCCAATTCCATATCCCTTTTTTTCGACCGATTCAAGCATTCTTCTCATAAACTGGCCATACATTCGTCTTTCAAATGCTGTTCTCCTTTATTCAGTAATTGTCATAATTTTCAGTCTTAATCATTATTCCCATCATTTTTCTCGTATTCTTGTATTGCTGCACAGTTCTCGTCTCAATGCCAAGATCAGTTCGGCATACTAGTGCCAAAGCAGGGATCATCTTATTGCAACATTCTTCCCAAATGTGAAAGCTTCCAAGAAAAGCAACCTTCAATATTATTTAGTCTCACTGAGGTTGGGTTGGGTGTATGTAATTCTCAAGGCTTTTTACTCATAAGTGTTCTCAGTACGATTGGGGGCGACGATTTCTTCGTATGCCCACATTAATGTTGTTTGTGTCTCAAGATCTTTACATTTTCTCTACTCTTTTAGTCGACTAGCCCCGCAGTACAATTTACTGTTCAGTGCAATTCAATTCAATTAGCAGTGCAATTCAGTGCAATCTACTATGCCTTCACTTGGCATGAATGTTCCCCACTGGGCTTGAATTATACCGACGATTTACAAGCAACTTGAATTTGCTTTTCGCACAACTGCAGTACAACCAGTCTCTTTGGTACACTTTGGCACGTGTGATAAGTGACAGGGGTACGCCCTAATGGCTGAATCGTTGCTCAAAACGCTTGGACTCAGCATTTGCTTGTTTACCTGAAAGCAATATAAGGCCACCCACCCTGTAGAAAGAGTCATGACAAACTTCATGTACGCTGTCATAGCGTCATGATTGCTTGTCTCAAATTCCAATCAGTTTTAACGGACCTGACAATTATCCACTCTTTATCCCGCCTTTATGTGTCCAGAGATCCTCTCTTTGTAACGATAAATGCCCACTCCGTGTCATGGTACGCCCTAAACCTTTCCAAGATCAGCACAGTTGGACGGATTTGCTCTAGCAAAGAGGCCTTAATGCCCCTACCAAAGGTAATCTGGACGAACTGATCCCATTGCATTTGTAAACAATATGGAGTGTTTACAAAACTTTAAGCTGCAACCATCTTGCATCAAGTCGAAATCATATTGCTATTGAGATATTCATACTTTGTTACATGCTTAGTGAAACAGGAGAAAGCCAACTACTTTTAACGCAGCTAATGCCAGCGTTCTTCTGACTAATTGGAGTGTGCTTAGGAGAAGGCAAACAATCTATCCTTCCTTTTATTTCTGTGGGAAAATTTATGCCCAGTAATTCAACATACTCAAAAGGCCCTTAATGTTGACCGCCGGATTTGGAGAGAAATTCTTTGATTAACCTTTGAAGAGACTATGTGGTTAACTATTTCATCTTAGCTGCCTATATGCTAGATCGTCATTGCAAAAGGCAAATATGCGCTGTTTCTCTCTGAATGTTCGTTTGCTCAAAGCACTTTTAACAATCCCAGACTCCTTTCTATTTCAGATTCAGTACCTTTCGTGGGAGGAGGGGGTCGTGGAAGGTTGGGAGTCGTTGAGGGGGAGAGGGCCGTAAAAGTGGAAGGGGATCGTGGAGGGGAGGGGATTGTGGAGGGGGAGAGGGTCGTGGAGGATGATGGGGGTCGTGGAGGGGGAGAGGGTCGGGAGGATGAGGGGGGTTGTGGAGGGGGAGGGGTTTTTGAAGGAGAAGATATCTATATACACCACTGTTAATACCGTGCAACTATTTGACCTTGAGATGTCATTAATTGTAGACATTCGCATTTCAACTTGTTCCCTGTTATTTTCAGCGTTGGCAGTCCGCTTTGTGACGAGACGTTACCTTCACGAATATGATCCAAAACTGGGTAGGTCCTTTTTGTTTGGAAATGTTTTCACCATGTGAATCTATGTTGTACATGTGGCTGGAGCATGTGGATAGCCAACTGAGTGAGCAAAGATCAAAGGTGGATCAGAAATTTTGATGTATGCTATACGAGGTGAGTAGTCTATGATGGGACGGAACAGCTATGCCCGCCTCTCGGCAACCCCACCCAGTGTTGTGTCTTCCCAGCCATTAGCAGCTTGCAATGATCAGAAAACTTATCTTTGTTTTAGAAAGGAGCTATGAGAAAATAATCGACATTGATGGTGAAAGCGTCCAAATAAAGTTGTGGGACACTGTTAACAAGGTCAGTGAAGATTCACTTTCATCAGTTTATGGACGTGATTCGCCGCCCAGTCAAGCTACTCTTTTTCTAAAAATGAAGCACCACTTGCAATCAGATATCATGTGCCTTTTCTTGGCTAACAATGCTCTTACCCAACGAGCCAAGTGCACACTTGTCTTTGCTCCCCAAAGCCTGGGGATCGGTGGGTACCCCAATAGCTTCTTCCAGTTGACTTTCTGCACTTCCGGTTGATTTTATGCACTTCCGGTTGATTTTCTGCACTTCCGGTTGACTTTCTGCACTTCTGGTTGACTTTCTGTACTTCCGGTTGACTTTCTGCACTTCCTGTTGACTTTCTGCACTTCCGGTTGACTTTCTGCACTTCTGGTTGACTTGAAAAGTTAATGTTTCGAAAAATCGCAATTTCTGATGAAGGTGATTGTCATTTTCACAATTCAACACAGATGGACTTGTACTTATAATTCCCATGCATGATTTATAATGAAATACACGCTTTTTTATAAGGAACCACTTTATAAGGAACCTACATGTAGAAGGCCGAAATATATAAAGAACTTATACTACTAAAAACGAAATCCCTAAGGAACTTTTTGTTTAGAAATTTTTTATAACTGCAAGCATCAGTGTGTATTTGTTGCGTGAATTGAAAGCATGCTCTCAACGTGTAACAAAGCCCAGCAGCATCTATTAGAATAAAAAGGCAATGACCCAGATTCTTAAACATGTTTTTGTCTTAACTTTTTGACTTTGTGCTTTTGGTTATGAACAAGTTTAAAGCCTTTCCTCGAAAATTGAAAGTGCTATCTAAAGTTGCTTTGTAAGGCAGCTCCTGCAAATTGCAATTGAAACTCAAAATGTAATCTCTGTTAAGTCAATTAAACATCATATAGACATTCATGAATCTTTATTTCAAAGTTAAACATTGATACTTTTCTTAACTATACAACTTTGCAACATTCATTATATACTTGCAAAGGCCTGCAATAAAAGTATTTAAATGTAACCTGTGTAGTTTAGTAAACCATCTTACAGCTTAACTGGTTGACTTCCCGGGGCGTTTGTATACACTTTAAAACTATTGCAAAGAAATTCGTGCCAAATGAGGAACTGGCTTTTAAGCGTCCAAGAAGTTGCAATAAGAAAGCGAATTCTTTCCCTCTCCACAATCTATAAAGTTTTGCATTGATATCTGAACATATTTCAAACTCACATGCGAAAAGAAAAGGCAATTAATTGCATACAATTAATTGCATCAAGATATGCAAGGCAATAAACACCATGTATATAAATGTTTCGATGAAGTGAAAAGCTTTCTTTCTCTAGAACTATAGGGATTCATATGAATATATTGCCACGTAAATTGTGGTTTCCCATAAGCACTTGTAAGGAAAATGTGCCCTCTTTAAGGATATTGAGGGAGTCGCTATGCCTTTTTATAAAACAAATGTACTTGCATCAGTTCTTTGTAAACGTGCTCTCTGAATTGCAGCGCATATACCCCCTCTGGGACAATTTGAATAAATGCTGTCTTACAAAGACTCTATCCACAACCGCAGTGGCTCTAAATAGTTCATTTTATCAGCTCTAGGTCGACTCACTTTCGAACGTTCGCACTCTCCGAGGATTTCCCTGTTACAGATAATATGCTTTCATCTGCTTTTGGGGAAAGCTTCTTTGCACATGGAAATTGGTACCCTTATTCAGACTTGTCAACTTTCCAGGTTTTGAAATTACAAGTTGATAGGTCTGCCTATTTCACTTCCTGAGAGTATTTTAGGGTGTATGAAGACCACGAATTGTCAACCGCGTTGAAATATTGCAGTGTTCCGCGTTTTCCATATTTACTGGAAATTTAATCTTGTCTTATTTGAATTATTTACCGACGTCGCAGGGTGGCGACCGTTATTATCCTTAATTGGCTTTGAAGGTAATTCATAAAAACATATACCCATTCAAAAAGAAAGACTTCAATTGTCTAACGCCAGGCCAGTTTCATGAAATATCACAGCATGACAGCATGACATTTTGATGAAGTATTATGGAATTTGACGTCATTCAGAGCTGGATATTCCAGACTCTCCTAAGACCTTGCTTACGCTAGAGAAAATGGAATGGAAGGGAGGAGTAACATGCTTCGGCTTAATCAAGAACTTCCTTTTAGCATCTTGTTGACGATTTTCGTTGTGGTCAAACGTCTTAAAACACCACGCCCATGGTCCATCCTTGCACTCATATTCAAAATTTTTCGCTGTCGTAATCTATGAACAAGACGCAATTTGGGCTTTTGCTACCAAACAGGCATTAATATGGAAAAAAGATGCCACAGTTTTCTTTACTCTGCATCTACAAATTCGCGATAACTCAATCCATCTTGAACTATCAAACTAGAAACAAACAAATTTGATTTTCAACAAGCAGTAACAATCCTACAAATGTTTTACAGATCATTTTTTATTAGGCTCCACACCAGTGCAAAAGTATCTTCGTTTCCTATGCGTTCTCATTTGGCTCGGTTCCACGCGGTTTTACCTGTTTAAACTGGAGCCAAATGGAGCCGTTCCAAATGGAACTACTTCTGTAGCGAAGCCAAAAGAGAACGGATAGCAGGTCCCGAACTGGAACGGTTCCAACAGTTCTCGTGTAAACGCAACGCCCACTTGGGCTAGTTTGCGGGACGGTTCCATTTAGATTAAAAGCAACAAAATCTCATACCTTTGTCTCCAAGAGGGCAGATTAATTTAATTTAAGAAGTAGCCTTTCTGCTCTAGTGTTCAGAGAACCATTCGCGTTCATTAGTGGAATTTCCAAAGAATAATAGAAGACCTTGAAGTACACCTTGAATCTCTTTGCCTAGATCCTGAAGCAATAACTAATTATTTTCACAGGAATGGGAGAACTTTTCAGAGACGGCTGATGCATACGCCATCGTCTACTCAATAACATCTACTGAAAGCTACAAACATGCAACTCGAATCGTAAAGTCAATAAAGGACGCGGTCGTTTTCACTTCAAAGCACTATCCTATCGTATTGATTGGCAACAAGAAGGAAATGGAACAGGGAAGAAAAGTCACCAGCGAAACAGCAGATCATTTCGCAGGACAGAATTCGTGTTCCTTCGCTGAGATATCTGTCGCCACAAACAACGTTGACACTATTTTCAATGGAGTTGTAAAACAAATCAGAACAGATCGAAATAACACCGTGGAGACTCGCAAGCAGGGAACGGGGAAATATTCCTTCAAAAGTTTCTTATCAAAAAATATGTCGAAAATTAAATAGGTAATATGAATTTAATTCAGAAATGCATCGATAGAATTGTTTGCTTTCATGAGAAGGCAATTAGAATCCGTCTATACCAAGGTGCAAGAGCCACGAGTCAGTACCGTCGGAGCAGGGGTAGGGGTGGTGAGGGGGTAGGGCAGGGTGGCAGAGTAACGTCGAAGCGATGGATTACACACTGTTTCAGCCCTGTAATTACAGACAGTGCACAGATGAATTAAACACGTGTCATAATTGCTAAGATATCGTCTTGGAACAGGGGTGGGGGTGGTGAGGGGGTAGGGCAGGGTGGCAGAGTAACGTCGAAGCGATGGATTACACACTGTTTCAGCCCTGTAATTACAGTCAGTGCACAGATGAATTAAACGCGTGTCACAATTGCTAAGATATCTTCTCGTAAGTCACATAAAAATCCTATTCACCTTAACTATCAACTTCGCTTCGCTAGTAAGTAAAGGGTATTGGTCCGAGGCCCTGACTTACTGCACTAAACATTTGAATCAATCGTGTATTTAGAATTTAGATGTTAATTTAAGACACCCAACTTGTTTTCTTAAACATAAAATGCATAATTTATATCATTCATGGATATCGATTGTATATATCAAATTGTTGATAGAGCTGCTCCTCGCTACCTGCTTTTTCTGATATTCAATTTCATTAATTTTTTCAAAATTCTTACGCTACAGTATTGCAAACATTAAAACTTATATACTTCTAGAAACATTTCTTCATTGTTAACTTCTAAAATGACTAGAGGTTGAGTTTTCATTTTATGAGCTTGCTAAGAGAAGGTATGAACGAAAACGCTTGGCGATTGGCTTCAATTATTGCTCTTCTTATTCTTTCAATTATTATTTTTGGAATCAAGGCTATTCATGACAGAAAATGAGAACATATATTCTGTCAAAAGCCTCATTCATCCTAACATGGAAGCTTATAGATTTTGTATCAACGTTTTCTATTTGCTAACAAGCCTTGGGACTCCTTAAATTTTTGGCCCGTCGATATACCCCAGGGGTTTATATTCTTGAAAATAATCCAATTCCTCTGCTAATTAAAAGTATGAAACAGTCACATACCTTAAAGCTATCGTAGGTATTTTTCGATATCATGCTAGTTTTAATGACTTTCGCAATAAATTGACACTAGAAATATTAGAGCAAAGTTATTCTGTGTCAAAAACCTCATATGATCTTGCTTAAAATACCTTTCAATGCTCACAATTTTAGATATTCGCATGCATTTTGATCCTCCTCACCAGATGCTGAACGTAACTTTCAAGCATCTTTCAAATAGAGCTTGGCCCGTAGGATGCGCTACCTAGTAGATAAACTAAAGCAATCCATTTCAATGAGAGTCACAAAAGTTGCTTCCAAAAACAGGCAACCGTAACCCCGACATTACTCAACACTGGCAAAACAATCACAACGACCACAACATTACAAAACACATACAGAAACACGATAGATACCATGACATTATAAGACTTTTGCAGTAAGATAGCAGCGACCATAACATTACAAAGCCCCTGCAGAAGGATGGCAGTGACCACAACATTACAAAGCTCATGCAGATGGATGTCAGTGACCACAACATTACAAAGCTCATGCAGAAGGATGGCAGTGACCACAACATTACAAAGCCCTGCAGAAGGATGTCAGTGACCACAACATTACAAAGCTCATGCAGAGGGATGGCAGTGACCACAACATTACAAAGCCCCTGCAGAAGGATGTCAGTTACCACAACATTACAAAGCTCATGCAGAGGGATAGTAGTGACCACAACATTACAAAGCTCATGCAGAAGGATGGCAGTGACCACAACATTACAAAGCCCCTGCAGAAGGATGGCAGTGACCACAACATTACAAAGCCCCTGCAGAAGGATGTCAGTGACCACAACATTATAAAGCCCCTGCAGAAGGATGTCAGTGACCATAACATTACAAAGCCCCTGCAGAAGGATGGCAGTGACCACAACATTACAAAGCCCCTGCAGAAGGATGGTAGTGACCACAACATTACAAAGCCCCTGCAGAAGGTTGGCAGTGACCATAACATTACAAAGCCCCTGCAGAAGGATGGTAGTGACCACAACATTACAAAGCTCATGCAGAGGGATGGTAGTGACCACAACATTACAAAGCTCATGCAGAAGGATGTCAGTGACCACAACATTACAAAACTCATGCAGAAGGATGGCAGTCACCATCACATTATAAAGCTCATGCAGAGGGATGGCAGTGACCACAACATTACAAAGCCCCTGCAGAAGGATGTCAGTGACCACAACATTATAAAGCCCCTGCAGAAGGATGGCAGTGACCACAACATTACAAAGCCCCTGCAGAAGGATTTCAGTGACCACAACATTACAAAGCCCCTGCAGAAGTATGGCAGTGACCACAACATTACAAAGCTCATGCAGAAGGATGGCAGTGACCACAACATTACAAAGCCCCTGCAGAAGGATGGCAGTGACCACAACATTACAAAGCCCCTGCAGAAGGATGTCAGTGACCACAACATTATAAAGCCCCTGCAGAAGGATGTCAGTGACCATAACATTAAAAAGCCCCTGCAGAAGGATGGCAGTGACCACAACATTACAAAGCCCTGCAGAAGATGTCAGTGACCACAACATTACAAAGCCCCTGCAGAAGGATGTCAGTGACCACAACATTACAAAGCCCCTGCAGAAGGATGGCAGTGACCATAACATTACAAAGCCCCTGCAGAAGGATGGTAGTGACCACAACATTACAAAGCTCATGCAGAGGGATGGTAGTGACCACAACATTACAAAGCTCATGCAGAAGGATGTCAGTAACCACAACATTACAAAACTCATGCAGAAGGATGGCAGTGACCATCACATTATAAAGCTCATGCAGAAGGATGGCAGTGACCATCACATTATAAAGCTCATGCAGAAGGATGGCAGTGACCACAACATTACAAAGCCCCTGCAGAAGGATGTCAGTGACCACAACATTATAAACCCTGCAGAAGGATGGCAGTGACCACAACATTACAAAGCCCTGCAGAAGGATTTCAGTGACCACAACATTACAAAGCCCCTGCAGAAGGATGGCAGTGACCACAACGCAGAATGGATGTCAGTGACCACAACATTACAAAGCTCATGCAGAAGGATGGCAGTGACCACAACATTACAAAGCCCCTGCAGAAGGATGTCAGTGACCACAACATTACAAAGCTCATGCAGAGGGATGGCAGTGACCACAACATTACAAAGCCCCTGCAGAAGGATGTCAGTTACCACAACATTACAAAGCTCATGCAGAGGGATGGCAGTGACCACAACATTACAAAGCTCATGCAGAGGGATGGCAGTGACCACAACATTACAAAGCCCCTGCAGAAGGATGTCAGTGACCACAACATTATAAAGCCCCTGCAGAAGGATGGCAGTGACCACAACATTACAAAGCCCCTGCAGAAGGATTTCAGTGACCACAACATTACAAAGCCCCTGCAGAAGTATGGCAGTGACCACAACATTACAAAGCTCATGCAGAAGGATGGCAGTGACCACAACATTACAAAGCCCCTGCAGAAGGATGGCAGTGACCACAACATTACAAAGCCCCTGCAGAAGGATGTCAGTGACCACAAACATTATAAAGTCCCTGCAGAAGATGTCAGTGACCAAACATTACAAAGCCCCTGCAGAAGGATGGCAGTGACCACAACATTACAAAGCCCCTGCAGAAGGATGTCAGTGACCACAACATTACAAAGCCCCTGCAGAAGGATGTCAGTGACCATAACATTACAAAGCCCCTGCAGAAGGATAGTGACCACAACATTACAAAGCTCATGCAGAGGGATGGTAGTGACCACAACATTACAAAGCTCATGCAGAAGGATGTCAGTAACCACAACATTACAAAACCCCTGCAGAAGGATGTCAGTGACCACAACATTATAAAGCCCCTGCAGAAGGATGTCAGTGACCATAACATTACAAACCCTGCAGAAGGATGCAGTGACCACAACATTACAAAGCCCCTGCAGAAGGATGTCAGTGACCACAACATTACAAAGCCCCTGCAGAAGGATGGCAGTGACCATAACATTACAAAGCCCCTGCAGAAGGATGGTAGTGACCACAACATTACAAAGCTCATGCAGAGGGATGGTAGTGACCACAACATTACAAAGCTCATGCAGAAGGATGTCAGTAACCACAACATTACAAAACTCATGCAGAAGGATGGCAGTGACCATCACATTATAAAGCTCATGCAGAGGGATGGCAGTGACCACAACATTACAAAGCCTCTGCAGAAGGATGTCAGTGACCACAACATTAAAGCCCTGCAGAAGGATGGCAGTGACCACAACATTACAAAGCCCCTGCAGAAGGATTTCAGTGACCACAACATTACAAAGCCCCTGCAGAAGGATGGCAGTGACCACAACATTACAAAGCCCCTGCAGAAGGATGTCAGTGACCACAACATTACAAAGCTCATGCAGAGGGATGGCAGTGACCACAACATTACAAAGCCCCTGCAGAAGGATGTCAGTACCACAACATTACAAAGCTGCAGAGATGGCAGTGACCACAACATTACAAAGCTCATGCAGAGGGATGGCAGTGACCACAACATTACAAAGCTCATGCAGAAGTATGGCAGTGACCATAACATTATAAAGCTCATGCAGAAGGATGGCAGTGACCACAACATTACAAAGCTCATGCAGATGGATGTCAGTGACCACAACATTACAAAGCCCCTGCAGAAGGATGGCAGTGACCACAAGATTACAAAGCTCATGCAGAAGTATGGCAGTGACCACAACATTACAAAGCTCATGCAGAAGGATGGCAGTGACCACAACATTACAAAGCTCATGCAGAAGTATGGCAGTGACCATAACATTACAAAGCTCATGCAGAAGAATGGCAGTGACCACAACATTACAAAGCCCCTGAAGAAGGATTTCAGTGACCACAACATTACAAAGCCCCTGCAGAAGTATGGCAGTGACCACAACATTACAAAGCTCATGCAGATGGATGTCAGTGACCACAACATTACAAAGCTCATGCAGAAGTATGGCAGTGACCACAACATTATAAAGCTCATGCAGAAGGATGGCAGTGACCACAACATTACAAAGCTCATGCAGATGGATGTCAGTGACCACAACATTACAAAGCTCATGCAGAGGGATGGCAGTGACCACAACATTACAAAGCTCATGCAGAAGGATGTCAGTAACCACAACATTACAAAACTCATGCAGAAGGATGGCAGTGACCATCACATTATAAAGCCCCTGCAGAAGGATGTCAGTGACCACAACATTACAAAGCCCCTGCAGAAGGATTGCAGTGACCACAACATTACAAAGCTCATGCAGAGGGATGGCAGTGACCACAACATTACAAAGCCCCTGCAGAAGGATGGCAGTGACCACAACATTACAAAGCCCCTGCAGAAGGATGGCAGTGACCACAACATTACAAAGCTAATGCAGAGGGATGGCAGTGACCACAACATTACAAAGCTCATGCAGAAGTATGGCAGTGACCATAACATTATAAAGCTCATGCAGAAGGATGGCAGTGACCACAACATTACAAAGCTCATGCAGATGGATGTCAGTGACCACAACATTACAAAGCCCCTGCAGAAGGATGGCAGTGACCACAAGATTACAAAGCTCATGCAGAAGTATGGCAGTGACCACAACATTACAAAGCTCATGCAGAAGGATGGCAGTGACCACAACATTACAAAGCTCATGCAGAAGTATGGCAGTGACCATAACATTACAAAGCTCATGCAGAAGATGGCAGTGACCACAACATTACAAAGCTCTGCAGAAGGATGGCAGTGACCACAACATTACAAAGCTCATGCAGAAGGATGGCAGTGACCACAACATTACAAAGCTCATGCAGAAGATGGCAGTGACCACAACATTACAAAGCTCATGCAGAAGGATGGCAGTGACCACAACATTACAAAGCTCATGCAGAAGGATGGCAGTGACCACAACATTACAAAGCTCATGCAGAAGGATGCAGTGACCACAACATTACAAAGCCCCTGCAGAAGGATGCAGTGACCACAACATTACAAAGCTCATGCAGAAGGATGGCAGTGACCACAACATTACAAAGCTCATGCAGAAGGATGGCAGTGACCACAACATTACAAAGCTCATGCAAGGATGTCAGTGACCACAACATTACAAAGCTCATGCAGAAGGATGGCAGTGACCACAACATTATAAAGCTCATGCAGAAGGATGGCAGTGACCACAACATTACAAAGCCCCTGCAGAAGGATGGCAGTGACCACAACATTACAAAGCCCCTGCAGAAGGATGCAGTGACCACAACATTAAAAGCTCATGCAGAAGGATGGCAGTGACCACAACATTACAAAGCCCTGCAGAAGGATCAGTGACCACAACATTACAAAGCCTGCAGAAGGATGTCAGTGACCACAACATTACAAAGCCCCTGCAGAAGGATGCAGTGACCACAACATTACAAAGCCCCTGCAGAAGGATGGCAGTGACCACAACATTACAAAGCCCCTGCAGAAGGATGGCAGTGACCACAACATTACAAAGCCCCTGCAAAGGATGGCAGTGACCACAACATTACAAAGCCTGCAGAAGGATGCAGTGACCACAACATTACAAAGCCCCTGCAGAAGGATGGCAGTGACCACAACATTACAAAGCCCTGCAGAAGGATGCAGTGACCACAACATTACAAAGCTGCAGAAGGATGGCAGTGACCACAACATTACAAAGCCTGCAGAAGGATGGCAGTGACCACAACATTACAAAGCCCTGCAGAAGGATGGCAGTGACCACAACATTACAAAGCCCCTGCAGAAGGATGGCAGTGACCACAACATTACAAAGCCCCTGCAGAAGGATGGCAGTGACCACAACATTACAAAGCCACTGCAGAAGGATGTCAGTGACCACAACATTATAAAGCCCCTGCAGAAGGATGGCAGTGACCACAACATTACAAAGCCCCTGCAGAAGGATGCAGTGACCACAACATTACAAAGCCCCTGCAGAAGGATGGCAGTGACCACAACATTATAAAGCTCATGCAGAGGGATGGCAGTGACCACAACATTACAAAGCCCCTGCAGAAGGATGTCAGTGACCACAACATTACAAAGCCCCTGCAGAAGGATGGCAGTGACCACAACATTACAAAGCCTGCAGAAGGATGGCAGTGACCACAACATTACAAAGCCCTGCAGAAGGATGTCAGTGACCACAACATTATAAAGCCCCTGCAGAAGGATGCAGTGACCACAACATTATAAAGCCCCTGCAGAAGGATCAGTGACCACAACATTAAAAGCCCCTGCAGAAGATGCAGTGACCACAACATTACAAAGCCCCTGCAGAAGGATGGCAGTGACCACAACATTATAAAGCCATGCAGAGGATGGCAGTGACCACAACATTACAAAGCCCCTGCAGAAGGATGTCAGTGACCACAACATTACAAAGCCCCTGCAAAGGATGGCAGTGACCACAACATTACAAAGCCCCTGCAGAAGGATGTCAGTGACCACAACATTATAAAGCCGCTGCAGAAGGATGTCAGTGACCACAACATTACAAAGCTCATGCAGAAGGATGCAGTGACCACAACATTAAAGCTCATGCAGAGGATGGCAGTGACCACAACATTACAAAGCCCCTGCCGAAGGATGTCAGTGACCACAACACTATAAAGCCCCTGCACAAGGATGTCAGTGACTACAACATTACAAAGCCCCTGCAGAAGGATGTCAGTGACCACAACATTACAAAGCTCATGCAGAAGGATGGCAGTGACCACAACATTATAAAGCTCATGCAGAAGGATGGCAGTGACCACAACATTACAAAGCCACTGCAGAAGGATGTCAGTGACCACAACATTACAAAGCCACTGCAGAAGGATGGCAGTGACCACAACATTACAAAGCCCCTGCAGAAGGATGGCAGTGACCACAACAT
This sequence comes from Nemopilema nomurai, assembly GCA_003864495.1. NCBI lineage: Eukaryota > Metazoa > Cnidaria > Scyphozoa > Rhizostomeae > Rhizostomatidae > Nemopilema > Nemopilema nomurai. The sequence continues at coordinate 2,077,769 of ML133471.1, read as the reverse complement.
TATAAAGCTCATGAGAGGATGCAGTGACCACAACATTACAAAGCTCATGCAGAGGATGGCAGTGACCAAACATTACAAAGCTCATGCAGAGGATGGCAGTGACCACAACATTACAAAGCCCCTGCAGAAGGATGGCAGTGACCACAACATTATAAAGCTCATGCAGAAGGATGGCAGTGACCACAACATTACAAAGCCCCTGCAGAAGGATGTCAGTGACCACAACATTACAAAGCCCCTGCAGAAGGATGTCAGTGACCACAACATTATAAAGCTCATGCAGAAGGATGTCAGTGACCACAACATTACAAAGCTCATGCAGAGGATGCAGTGACCACAACATTACAAAGCCCCTGCAGAAGGATGCAGTGACCACAACATTACAAAGCCCCTGCAGAAGGATGGCAGTGACCACAACATTACAAAGCTCATGCAGAAGGATGGCAGTGACCACAACATTACAAAGCCCCTGCAGAGGATGGCAGTGACCACAACATTACAAAGCCCCTGCAGAAGGATGCAGTGACCACAACATTACAAAGCCCCTGCAGAAGGATGTCAGTGACCACAACATTACAAAGCCCCTGCAGAAGGATGCAGTGACCACAACATTACAAAGCCCCTGCAGAAGGATGGCAGTGACCACAACATTACGAAGCCCCTGCAAAAGGATGTCAGTGACCACAACATTACAAAGCCCCTGCAGAAGGATGTCAGTGACCACAACATTACAAAGCTCATGCAGAAGGATGTCAGTGACCACAACATTACAAAGCCCCTGCAGAAGGATGGCAGTGACCACAACATTACAAAGCCCCTGCAGAAGGATGTCAGTGACCACAACATTACAAAGCCCCTGCAGAAGGATGGCAGTGACCACAACATTACAAAGCCCTGCAGAAGGATGTCAGTGACCACAACATTACAAAGCCTGCAGAAGGATGGCAGTGACCACAACATTACAAAGCCCCTGCAGAAGGATGTCAGTTACCACAACATTATAAAGCCCCTGCAGAAGGATGGCAGTGACCACAACATTACAAAGCCCCTGCAGAAGGATGTCAGTGACCACAACATTATAAAGCCCCTGCAGAAGGATGTCAGTGACCACAACATTACAAAGCTCATGCAGAAGGATGGCAGTGACCATAACATTATAAAGCTCATGCAGGGGGATGGCAGTGACCACAACATTGCAAAGCCCCTGCTGAAGGATGTCAGTGACCACAACACTATAAAGCCCCTGCAGAAGGATGGCAGTGACCACAACACTATAAAGCCCCTGCAGAAGGATGTCAGTGACCACATCATTACAAAGCTCATGCAGAAGGATGGCAGTGACCATAACATTATAAAGCTCATGCAGAGGGATGGCAGTGACCACAACATTACAAAGCCCCTGCAGAAGGATGTCAGTGACCACAACATTATAAAGCCCCTGCAGAAGGATGGCAGTGACCACACACTACAAAGCCCCTGCAGAAGGATGTCAGTGACCACAACATTACAAAGCTCATGCAGAAGGATGGCAGTGACCACAACATTATAAAGCTCATGCAGAGGGATGGTAGTGACCACAACATTACAAAGCCCCTGCAGAAGGATGTCAGTGACCACAACATTACAAAGCTCATGCAGAAGGATGGCAGTGACCACAACATTACAAAGCCCCTGCAGAAGGATGGCAGTGACCATATTATTATAAAGCTCATGCAGAAAGATAGCGTTGACAACGACCTAAGAAAAGTTTCAGCTCTCTATGTCGGCAAATATTTTTTGGTGAGAGGATCCTTAATTCTTTCAATCAGACACAGAAAATTGGCCCACTTAGCCACCACAAAATGAGCTTGAAAGCAAGGAAGTGTTGCAGGAAAAGGTGAAATTTGAACCCAAAGTTACTCTTGCCATGGTAACTACAAGTGCAGATCTGGATGCACAACTGAAGACTGTTTTGGATATTTCACGTTACAGTTCAATAGGCAAAGTTCTGCTTACATTCTCCTAGGTTCTGAGATTTATTCAGGATCTAAAAGCAGTGATAAAGCTAACGCAACAGAAGCAGGCTGACATGCTGGATGTCTCATAAATAAGAAACACCGAAATGATTCTTATAAGGTCAGTTTAATATCGTGCATATAGCAATGAAATTAAGTTTTAATTGTCGATAAACGATTGGGACAAAATCCTCCAACGCACGTAAAGCAGTTCAATCTGTTTCTAGATGCAGAACAGGTATTGTGATGTCGAACACGTCTAAACTAATCTTCGGCTAAACAACCAATTTTGCTTCCTCCAGGAAATCATTACTCACCTTTGCTTAAAAAGTAATGTCATCGGAACCTCTTCCACAATGGGGTACGAGAAACGTTAAATTTACTACGACAAAAGTATTGAGTACCTCGGAGGAGGGAGAGGACAGAAAAACCCAATCGTTCGAAGCTTTTCCTTTCAGAACTGAGTTTGGACAGCAGCCACCACAGGTAAGAGAGACGACGCCCCACCCTTTACAAACACTGGTACGGACTTTGCTGGTCCCTTGGTGTTAAATATGTTTCGCAAAATCATTAAGTATGTTTGTTAACGTGCATGTCTACTCGGGCCATTCACTTGGAATAACCGAATCTTTGGAGGTTGAAGCATTTTTAACTGCATTTCGCCGATTTTTTGCAGGTTGAGGCTTACCATCTATGTTGTATAGTGATAATGCCAAATCTTTTAAATCTGCAGCAAGGGAAGTTAAAAAATTTCCCAAATTACCAAGGTGAAACGAAGCCCTTGATTCACAAGTTGCCAAATGAAACTGTATTACGGAAAGGAGACCCTGGAACGAAGGTGTCTAGGAAGGACTCACCCAAAGTGTCAAAAGATACGTTATAAGGGTAGTAAGGCGGGCAAGGCGAGGCTTGATTTTCAGAAATTGTTCACTATTTTAACGGAGGTAGAAAGTCATGCCCCATGACCTATGTTTACGGTTACACTGAAGGTATATTTTACCCGCTGACACCATCACATCTTATTAACGGCAAAAACCACATTGACCCCCATGACAGGTAACTGGAAGGGGTAAGTACCTATGAAACTCTGTCAAAATGGGTAAACTTAACAAAATACTTCTAGGCCACTTCTCGAAGAGATGGAAGAATGAGTGCTTGCTAGGATTAATGGAGGCTCACAAGCGAATAATCCATGTCAAAGAACCAGCCGTGTCTGTGGGAGATGTGGCACTAATCAAAGATGATCAGAACCAAAGAATGTTCTTGAAACTCTGCAGAATACAGCAATTGATACCAAGCGCGGATGGCAATGTAAGATCTACAAAAGTTCAAGTGTGCCAAAAGGAGGGTAAGATCGGAAATCAGGTATTGTATCGACCATTGAAATTGCTTATACTTTTAGAATGACCGTGTCATTTTAATTCGTTGCACTCAGCACATGAGCAAGCGCCCACGCAGCCTGCGCAATCGCAGCGAGACAGTTATAACCAGGTCAAAACGCAAGTATACTCGCTAAGCTTGATTTACACGCAACGATTAATCGGCCGATTTTGTCTTCAAGCTATGATTTGTCTCTATCCAGAAAATGTCAAGTTTGTAGCACTAGCATGTTGCACTTCGCATAATATGTTAATGTCCAAATCAGAAGCTACCTATTCACCTGCTGAAATGCTTGATAAAGAATCTGCTTCTGGACAGGTACAGCCTGGGAAATGGAGAGATGAGATCACATCTGGAAAACTTCAGTAAATTCCAAAATGCAAAGAAAGATCTTCGAAGAATGCTGAGGATATGCGGACCCAGCTATGCATATATGTTAATAGTGAAGGATCTATTCCTTGGCAGTATAGTTGTCTAGTGGTTCCAACCTGAATTATTTGTGTATGTGTGTGTGTTTGTTGTTTGTGTCTGTGTACAGATTATTATTTTGCATAAAGAATATCCAAAAATAATGCTAATACAGCTGTACAAACATATTATAAGTTGCTAATTAAGCTGCATATTTGTATGTACCCTGGTCATTGCATTAGGAGAATGGTATGAAACTACATGCTAATTTCCTCTCTTGAATATAGTGTTGTTCATCAAGACTTGAATTTCAAGCTTTAGGTCTTCCTTTTCCTCAGCATTTGGTATTTTCGACATTTTTCTTGCAACCAATTCACCAAAATGCTCATCGTCATTTGTCTTAGCCTTCTTAGATGGTGATGGAGATGTAAAGAGCCCAACGTCTGGTATCTTGTTTGCAATGGCTTCTGCTGCTTGCACTAGTTTTACTTCTGGCTTCTGGTTTATTCTGCTTTCATTAGCTCTTGGAGCCCTTTTGGAAACTGTGTAGGCACTTGAAGGTGTTTACAAATAGAGCATCTATAAGCCAAAAATTTTAGTGGGGATCAGCTCGACACGCCCTTGATACCGAGGCAGTAAAGCAGCTGGCATAGCACCAGATTTTACTAAATGAAATGATGCAGGAATGAATCTGCATTGACTAGCAATACGTATATCTGAGGTCTACAGCTTTTTAGATTGCCTAGTACCTGCCTTACAAAATAACTCCAAGGATACTAAACTAAAAGTAAATAGAAAGTGCCTGTTTGTTTCTGAACAGTGGCGTAGCGTCAGAGAAGCTGGTAATGGGCTGCATGCCCAGCAATATCTGACCAAAAATAATTTTAAAAACGCCTTTCTCAAAAAGAAAATTTTTTTATTGCTTAAACATTTGCTTTGACGATTAATTGAAATTTGCACTGTCGCACCCTTGATCAACCCATCAGAGTTCAATGGATCCACCTTAGCTTTTACCTTGAAAATTTACAAATCTTCGTATCCCTGTTTCTGAAGATCCCTTTGTTTTTGGACTGAGTTTGGCTAGCAACCTTTGTTTACAGCACTGCTCATTTCCGGGAATGCGGAATTCTGACCGCATTTCCTGATATAAAACAATTGTTTTTTCCCTCTTTAAATGTAAAATTTTGCAAAAAAGTAGGATAGAATGTTGTATCAACGAATAATCATGCTAACGAGGGAGGCTCCAATTATTTACTCACAGCGTTGAGGACAGAGCTTTGAAAGGGAAGCAACTGACCTCAGCTTGCTTCGTGTTCTCTTGATCAGCATCTGATCACGTGACTTGGCTTGCTGTACAACAAAGAGCCAGGGCATGCGGTTGCCGATCAGCATTCCCTAGTTGATTTGAATCTCAGCATAAGTCTTCGACATATGGATTCGAACAAGTAGACGATATGGATTATAGGTTTATAGAGATAGAGGATTGCACAAATGCTTTTCATTTTAGCTTGAGTGCCAAGTGAGGATACCCAAATAGGGAGGGTACGCAAATAGGGGTGGTACGGGGTTCTGCCCTTTTAGAATTCCATTTCGCCTGCATGTTGTTTATAAATATCATCATAGCCACGAACATTAAATTCTTATAGAAAATCTTGGATTGTTTATCAGCTCAGAGATTGTAGCCTAATTCATTTGAACATAGTCATGTTTGTAATGTCATGTTGTTGTCAAAAATTGTCATGTTTTAATTATATAATCTTCATTTCGAACTGCGTTGTAGATGTTCTGTTTGGGCATGATAAGAATGTAAAGAGAACGCTATTTTAACAATCAGGTGGTTTTAAAAAGCTATAGCTTCAGGGGGCTTCGCCCCCTGTTCCCCCTAAGGGGGTTGCCCCTTGACCCCAGACCCCTCCCCGCATACCCACTTCTGCAACTCACGCTACGCCACTGTTTCTGAAAACACCTTATTTACTTTATGATTTTGATTTGAATCAGTTATTCATGTGTATATGTAGTTCTGCTTTTCGTAAAGGCAAGGTTATTTTTGCCACTCAGTTATTAAGAGAGAAGTCTCCTCTTCTGTGAAACCCCTAGCTTTGCGTTTCGGAACCGCCATTGCTGAAGACATTGAATCCAATTTACCAGAATTTGATGCAATGCAACAGATTTTGCAATCGAGGGCCTATTTTGTCACGTGATTAGAAGTGAGGAACTGAATAATCGCTTGAAGACAAAATCGGCCGATTAATGGTTGCATGTAAATCGACCCTAGTCTTTTCAAGTAAACGTTTGATTGTATACTCGCTAGACATTTCTAGTATTTCACTTATCGTATTCTATCATGTTGTCTTAATTTAGTTTCATTTAGTTTAGTTTGATCACTGTAGTGAAGGAAATCCAGAGAGTGTTGAAGACTTACGTCATATTCTGTGAGTAGTCACGTGACACAGTGTGTTTGATCGTGACTCGGCGGTAATCACCATGTGATCGAGTAGGAGTAATTATGCTAAAGTATATACGTCTACGATGCACAGTTTTCTATTAGCACTTCTGATCCATAATACAAACCATACAACAGGACACGTAAAGCTTTTCCGGGCCCGTGCTGCTAAACCAAAGACTTTTTGGCTTTCAGTGGTGCATTTAATGGTAGTCAATTAATCATTTCTAGATTGCTGCCATTCCTCCCGTGATAACTGCATGAATTTGAAAAGACAATGTCTATATGGTGATTATGATTATGTCACTGTGGAAACCATAGAAATAGAAGGGCTAGAATGCGTGGTAGGTCACGTGATGTGTTGCCATCGTGGGGAACTAAAATGGTAGCAACAAGTTGGCAGAAAACACGGAAGTACTATTCAGATATCGTAGGCCGACTGTTATGACGATCGTAACATACCCGAAATTTTGCGTTTATTTTGCGATAAATTATTCCGAATTGATGCGGATCTGATAATGGTTGTATCCTGTGCTGCGTTTGGTTGCCAAAATCGCTGGATCCCGACGAAGGATCTTCGACCAGGACAAACGAATGTGGCGTTTCACCATTATGTCTAGGCATATTTTTCACTTGCGCTTTGAATTGAAAGACAAACTTTAAGACTTCTGTAAGATTAATTTCAATATTATTTCAAATCAAATTCAAGTGAAAGGGGTTTGAATAATCAATGTTTCAACGATCTATCTTTTCTTTTTCTTTGATAAAAATGACAGCAAATTTAGTGTTACCTGTTGCAGTAAGAAGCGAAATGAAATTTAATCTTGTTGTGGTATATTTTTCATAGCTTTCCATTATCAAATAAAGAATTGATGCGTAAATGGCTTGTTGCAATGAGAAGAAAAGATTGGCACCCAACATCATCGCAAAGAATTTGTGAAAAGCATTTCCTTCCCAGTGATTACAGCTATCCTTCTTGTTTACCAAATTATCAGTCATTAGGGAAAAAATATTTGAAAAAAGATGCAGTTCCATCTGTTTTTGACTTTCCGGCCCATATCCAAAAGAAGGAAACAAAAGAGCGAAAGCCAAGGAAAAGGCCGAATACTTCTCCTAATAGATCAACAACCACAACTGAGAAGAAACCTAAGCTTGCTGATGACCATACGTATGTTTTGAAGACTTCCCCTAGAAAAGTTGCAGAAAAATACAAAAGAAAGCTTCAAGAAAAAAATAAGACCATCAAAAAGTTGAGAATACGTAATGTGAGAAAGGAAAAAACTATCAAAGGCCTTTGCTCTCAGTTGAAAGAATTGAAAATGCTCAACCAAACAAGTGTGGAGACATTAGCAGAGAATTTTGGTCATCTGACAACTGAGATATTTAGAAATGAAACCAAAAATGCTCAAAAACAGGCTGGTTCTCGATACTCACAAGAGATTAAAGAGTTTGCAATCTCCCTTCATTTTTACAGCCCAAGAGCATACAGGTTCATTAGAAAACATCTTCATTTGCCACATCCTGCAACTGTCCGCTCTTGGGCTGTTAACATTGACTGGGAGCCTGGGTTTTTAGACAAATCCTTTGATTTCATTGAAAATAAAGTAAAAGAGGGTCAGAATGATTGTGTCATCATTTTAGATGAAATGGCAATAAAAACAAAACTTGAATGGGACCAGAAAAATTCAAGATTTGTTGGTAATGTGAACTATGGTCCACTTAAGGGAGAAAAGCCAGACACAATCGCTAAAAATGCACTTCTTTTTATGGCAGCTGGGCTCCAAAAACCATGGTATGTTCCAATAGCATACTTCTTGACCAATGCACTAGATGGTGATATACTAGCTAGAATCATCACTGAAGCCATAACTATGGTCACACAAAAAGGTGCTGAAGTGCATGCAGTCATATTTGATGGTGCCCCTAAAAATATCACTATGGCAGAAAAACTAGGGGCTAACATTAAAAAGCTGGATGGTTCTTTCCCACATCCTGCTAAACCTGACAAAAAAATTTCTGTCATTCTAGATGTCTGCCATATGATAAAGCTAGCAAGGAATGCTTTTGCAGACATTAAAATATTTTGTACTCCTACTGGGGAAAGAATATCATGGGAGTATGTGTTGGCACTATATAGAGCACAGAAGAAAGATGTGCTAAATTTAGCCAATAAACTTAAGACCCACCATATTCAGTGGCAGAACCACAAAATGAAAGTTGGAATTGCTGCACAGACACTGAGCCATTCTGTTGCAGCTGCCATTACTTTCTTAAGAAGCCTCAAACTTGCAGAGTTTAGAGACAGTAAGGCTACAAGTGAGTTTATTCTGTTGATGAACAACATCTTTGACATTTTAAACTCTAAAAGTAAATTTGGTAAACACACAAAGCAGCCAATCACACCTGATAACATCCTTGAGCTTCAAGGTTACCTTAATAATGGGATTGATTATCTGAAGTCTCTTAAGGATACAACAGGCGTGCCAATAATAAATGGGCCAAGAAAGACCTTTGTAATTGGTTTTGCTGTCTCTGCAACATCAATTCTGAATATAAGCAGACATTTATTTGAAAGGTCAGAGTCTCCTTTCAAATACATACTAACATATCGTTTTTCCCAGGACCAAATTGAAATGTACTTTTCAAAAATAAGAAGTCGTTTTGGTTGGAACAATAACCCAACAGCCCTCCAGTTTAAATATGCACTGCGGTCCCTTTTATTGAAGAATAAAATCGAAGCTCCATCCACAGCCAATTGCATTGATATCAGCAGGATCCAAGAAAGCAATGAAACCAACAGCAGTGACCCAGCTGTCACTGAAATGCTCCTTTCAAATAACATTTGGAGAAATGATGTCTTGCAATACATTTCTGGCTATATTGTAAAAAAAATTTTAGAGTCCCTTGATTGTCCTGATTGTGCAGCTGCTCTGTACCAAAGCTCAGAAAGCTCTAATGACTATGGCTATAGCTCCAATCTTTCACTCATATCATGCAAAAGGTTTGGGAACTTGTTGGTTCCATCTTGGTCTGTTTATAAGGTTGTCCAAAGCGTTGATCGAATTGCTAGAAGGGAATTATGTAATTGGCAAGGCATTTCAAGTGATTTGAATAAACAAATTGAATCAAAAGTATTGCAAGATACGATGATGTCAACATTTACATCTATTTCTGAACATTCAAAGGAAACACATATCTTGGATGAGCACATGAGAGATGATCACATAACCATTTTAATCAAATTAATAACTCAAAGCTATCTAAAAATTTTCTGCTTCCAGTTTGGAAGGGTATATACAGAGCGTATCATAAAGAAAAACAAAGCATCAAAACGCCATAAGTTAACAAAACAGATTTTATTTTATAACGACTAACTTTGTTTCTGAATAAAACCTAAGGATTATGTTGTTTCATTTGAAAATCGTCAAACTTTCTATAACGCCGAGTGCCGGGCGGCGGTTAAGTAGCCTGGTGGTCCTTTTAAAGTAGATGGAGGAAATGCCATCTCTCTTGACGATTGGCAAATGTGAATCCCTTTTTTGTAAATAGCATAGCCTGTAAATAGCACAACTGGAAAAATCGGCATTTATAATAATATGTAAAATAAAACTGCTCTGTTTTCGATATACGCACTCAAAGTTTGGCAACAAGATTGATAACATGTCTTCATTGGTAATGGACTAAATAATGTTGGGGTGTTGAAATTCAATATTGGAATGACAATGTTGGGATGCTACTAGTTTGGGCATTGGAAATTCCGCGTTCACTGTGATTCCAAACGTTTCCTAGCTTTAAAGACAGGTATTTGACAAAGTAAATATCTCTTTAAAATTCATGCAAACAAAGTCAATATATTTTCAATAAAATCTAATTTTTTACATCGTAATTTTGGAGATGGCCTAGCCCTGCGCCAAACGATACCACAGCTCTTAAAGAAGGGAGTACCCGGTAATTGCTCAAAAGTATACGTAAATCTTACCTGGAACATACTTTTTATCCATTGACTCGTAATATCGGTCTTGTTCGCCATGCAAGCTTCTAATTTAAGAGAGGCCGGCTCGACACGTACTAATCTTCTGTGTTGTTATTGCTGCTTTTTGCCAACTTGTTGCTACCATTTTAGTTCCCCACAGTGGCAACACGCGCGTCAGGTGAAGAACAATAGACCGCGTATTCTAGCCCTTCTATTTCTATGGTGGAAACCAACAGTAGAGGAAGTGAACTAATGGCAGCCTCCTGACGGCATCGAGGCTTATCACCGAAATGTTTGGGAATGGGCAGGAAAGTACTTTCAGTCAAAATGAGGGGATATGATTCATAGCAAACAGTCATTTTACCAATGAAGAAGAAGAAATTTGTTTTTGACGTGCGCCTTGAAATCCAAGAGCTCTCGAGTATACCCTTTTTGACTGGCGTAGTATTCTGCAAAGTTCGACAATTAAATGGCGGACATTTTTCTGCTTTCACAACAAGGTAAGTGAGGTCGTCCATTTAAATCCAATTGCTTGGCGATAAGCTTCTTCAATTCGATAAAACTTCTCCTTTGAGAAATTAAATAGTTAAGACTGTGTTGTGATGCTATTTTCCCCGAATAATAGGGATGTCCGGATGGGCAAGACCGATTTTTATGTTGGTTTGTTGTTGAATTTTAGAAAGAGAGTTGCGGATCATTCAGCCAGATGGGATTCAAAGTTCAGCCTTTCATGTAAATTAATAGCAAGTCAGTCAACAGGAATCCTGGAAACATGTCTTTGCCGTGTTTCTGTAAGAAAGGTGAGTCAGCATAAACTTTTCAGATGGCTTCGTCAACCGGTCATCTAGACAGCCGAAATATCTCGTTTAATCCGGTCACCTTTTCATTTAGTATTGATCTAGTATAATCTTTTTTGCAATTTTGAATTCAATTATCAATCAGACATAATTCTCTATTGAACAAGCACTGGTATTGGGACAAAAATTGCAATCCAGATAGTTGTGGTGTAGTTTGCACTGGATGCTAAATTACTGGCCTCCAACCTGGCACTGTTATGATAAAATAAATGTCAAGCAAAATGATTTTATATGACAATGGAAGAAATCTGTAGTGATCAGAAATCTGACTGATGTCTTTATCGAATCAATCTCTCATTTCTTTCTGAGGAATGTTGAAGCATAAGGAAGTTTCACTATTCTTTACTGCTTTAAAAAATCGGCTAACTACAGCATAAACTTGTGAACATATAAGTTACTGATAAAGGCAGTATACTTCTGAGTTCCAAATAGGATTCTAAAGCTAAATAGGATTCTAAAGCGAACTGCCTCTGTGCAGTTTGTTAAGGTGCATGACCACTGACTTAGCAATAGCTTGTGGTTGGTGAATCTGTAACAAGTTTAAAACACCAACTGCAAATGCAACCGCAACTGTATTTAGGAGTCAGTAGATGGGGATTGATTGAAAACTGTATTGGTGTTCTCTGTTTTCATTCGAATTGAGAGATATTTTAAAGTGTTTGTTCATTGAAAATTTCAAATGGAAAAAACCTTCCTTTTTTCTCTTTGTTTTAGATGCTTGCAAACAATATACTAGGATATTATTGTATTGTTTATGAGCCATCTGAAATTTTCTGAAGATCTTTGTTCCTTGGCTTCTTCACTTTAAGGCACCTTAAATTACATCAAAGTGCCTTGGGGTACAAAATTTCACAATAGCTAGAAATAGCGGAATCAGTCTTTGCATACTTAAAGTAATTTTTTGTTGGAAATGTCAGAAAATAACTAAAAGCTGACAGAATAAGTAGCCAGTTGCGGATCCAAAACACTAGAGGGTGATAAGAAAAGTGCATGATTGGTTATAATTGACTTATCAGCATTACTTAACACCTAATTTTAGAGGAATCCAAGGGAAATGATAAACTCTTTCTATCTACAAAGAATGGAGTTTTCCATTGATTTATAAACAGACTCCAAAACATCTAGGCGAAAAGATGACCTAACTTGCCCTTAAATGGAAGCTGCTTGTTGCAGATTTTGTTGAAGGACATCTCAAGATGTTTCTTATACATTTCAAATCTGATATTCCTATTTTTTTAATCTTTAATTAAAAGTGATGCTTTACACCTTGATTTGTGAATATATACATACTAGAAGATGATACACGAATTCAAAAGTTACAAAAACTATTTCTTCTATTGCTGATCATGAATAAATGAAAAGGGGGAGAGTTTTGCTTCATTGAAGTTCCCAAATTTCATTATTTTGAAAAGATGGAGCTCTTATTAAAGCCAAGGGAAAAGACATTGCAATAATTGCATTTTGCTGATATGTATGCCAAATTAAAGCAGAATTTCGTGGAGTTGATTATCCAATATATTTTTGATTATTTTTTGGTCAAGCATCATTATCAACAATTGGTCCCCAACCTTTTTGAAAATTAAACTGTTGGCAGTCCATATTTGTTTCTGTAAAGCACTTAGGATATTGTTATGATGCAAATGCAAGGCTTCCTTAATGCTTGGGAGGTATGTAAGAATCTGTTTCTGCTTTGAGACTAAGGTTTAAGCATGCCGACTAGTTGACTATCTAACGTTGACATGCCTAAACTATTCATAACTCACTGCTTTGGACGTCTGTGTAGGCTTTTAATAAATCTTGCACTGATTAAGAGAGCTGTTATTGATTAAATGCAATTTTAGTGCGATGTAGAAAAAGCAGCTATGAGGTCTTAAGTTTTTTAGGTATACCTATAGAAAAAAGTCTAGAATTTTTGTAAAATGTAAGCAAGTCCTTGACATTTCATTTTTCATATTATGGAAAACCATCATATTCTCTTCATTTCACCTGTGGTTTTGTGTATTGTCAAATTGTATTTATTGTTTTCATACAGTATATCTCGTTTTTTGCTCACTTTATTTGTTTATCTCTGGTGATTGCTCATGTAAGAGAAGTCACATGAGCGCTAGACCTCCAGCATAGGCTTTATCACATTAAAAGTACTGGTATGTGCTAGGAATTCTAATTTTGTTACCCCAATAAATATGTGTTTTGTTTTTGATTATTAAAAGCAATTCAAGTCATTATTCCCTTCTAGGAAGTGAAAGGTGGAAAATCACATGAAAAGGTAAGCATACTAAACATATTAAATAGAGCATAATCTGATTCTCAATTTGAGTATTCTGTTACTCATCTTTTCTCAAGGTTAAAAATGCTTAAAAGGTTTTTGTTATAGCAAATACTCCTGTGGCTCATCTTTTTCATAAACAGAGTGCAAATTTTTTGCACTTTTCCCTCCCTAATGATTTTCAGCTAAGGTCCTCGCGATGGCACTTGCTGGAAATTTTCTTTCCTTGTAACATTCTTTATAGGTTTTAATGCAGTTGAGAGAAGTTCTAAGAGGACTACACAAGAATACCACTCATGTTAAAATTTTATATACACTCTTAAAGATCATTAATTCTGAAAATAAGATAAATTTTTGTGCAAACTTTTCCGATTCTTTCTAATACTCCAAAACAAAGTTTACAATCGCAAGAAATATTGGAAACATGATTTTTAAATACTAAACAAAGTTTTTTAATGTAAACTTTTCAATATGTAGAAATTACCATAAGCCCTTGATTAAGCCTCCACCTTTGAGTAAGTCCCCTATTTGCTCTTACCTCCGAATTACTTTCAACCGGATAAATGAGTCCACCAACCCAAAAATATTTATAAAGCTAACTTAGAGCTGCTAGAGTATTGGAAGTCGGTTGCTCTCAGAAGTACTTGGCATACCAATTCATTGTTAGAGGGTTTCGGTCATCATCAATATAACGATGCGCGTATAACTGTAACTATAACGACGAGACAATGAATCTGTAAATAAAAAAAACAACGTAAAACGCTAGAAGAAATAATTACTGTTAACTTTAAATTTTTTAGAAAGCTAACTCCTTGTCCGGTACGCAGGGCTTCATGACCGCATCACTTTTCTGCAGCTTTTTGACTATGCAATGACCCCCTGTTCAGATTTCAACAAGAACTAGAAGAATCACTTGAGGCTTTGGGGTGCCCGAACCTTTCAAATTTGGAAGTATTGCCTCCTTTCAGGGCGAAAGTGGTTATGGCAGCATTCATTTTCCCCTACAAAATGGTCAGGTTTCTCAATGATTTTCAAAGGGCAAAAGCGTAATCGTCTCCCGACACAAGCATGAAGTGATATCTCTCGATGCTGATCAAAGAGTACAATTTTCATAAATCCGTAGAGGAAATCCATATTTTCTCTCATGAATAATCTTGAAAATTTGAAGTACCATATAACTTACTTAGTAAAAACCAAGAATACGAGAATTATGAAAGTTTGCAGGTTTTCGGTACTCGAATACCACCGTAATACTGCACTACACAATGCAGAAAAATTCCATTACAGACATTGCAAACCAGGTGTTGCCCTTGTTTTCTGCTAAACTGAAGGCCGTTGCTGTCGCAAATTATTTCCGCCCACCAAAATAATCGCGGAATATCCGTCGCTGGCTTTCTCCAAAGGTTTTAGAAAGCATCAATGAAAATTGATATTTTTACAGAGAATATATTGCTTAAACAGTTAATGTGATGATCAGCAATGGCAATGAAGTGAACATCTTCTTCATTGCTTTCTTATTATTTATTTCTTGATGTTCCTTTTTCAGAATGAAGTAATTTTCTACATATTAAGAGACAAATTATAAGATAAAACATTACACAAACTTCTGATGAGACGTAATCGTCACTTCACCATGGATATTTTGTGGTTTGTTAACCTTCCATTTTACCACAGAGTCCATCATTATTCTTTGCTTCAGGCGCAACGAACCTTTCAGAGGCTTTTGCAAGTTTTGCTTAACATGATTTTTGGTCTTACCTTAACATTGCTCAACATTGTTTATTTATGATGTGGAAAGTTTTAATGAAAGTGTACAAATGGTTTTTTGTAAATATTTCATTGAATAACTTGAGCTTGAATCACCAACCAAATACGATTGTATTCTTGTCTTCAGCTTGGCTATGTTGATATGAATTTCGCAGAATTCGCTGGCTGCGGGTCATCTTCAAGACGATATATTCTGGAAGGCTACAGTGAAAATAAGGATCAAAGACAAGACAACTCCATTCTAAAGGTGAATCCAGTGCTTCATTTGGCCTGCGCAATAATTGCTTCCCAACAATGAATGCTTCTTTTCCATCGAATTTTTTTAAAGGCCGGCCTTTGGGAATGTTTGTTCTATACGGGTCTAACTATACTGTAAGGAACTAAATGGTAGGTGCGAAATTGTTATCAGCTGATTTAACGGTCTGGTTTTGTCTCTATCCTGAGAGTCAGTTTGAAGGAAAGTGCACAGAGGCCAGGTCTACTTTTAGTTCCTGCAAAAAAAGAAAACTTTGTCCTTTACTAACTGATCCATCACAACGTAGCCCTAAGAATGCTACTATAAGCATGGGTGCCCATGTTCTGGTTCTAATCTTGCAAAATAAGGCGCAAAATGGTGGTAATACCCTTAGCTTGCTTTACATGAAGAATAGTTGTAAAAAGAATGAGTATTATAGAATAAATCAAGGCACTCCACACCCATTTAATTAGGTTTGGCTTGTCTATGGTCGTATTAAAACAGCCCCAGATCAATAGAGTGAACGTTGTGGACCACACCTTGCCTTCCTCGCAGTCCATTGTCACAAACCTTGAAATGACCATTTGTTGTATTTGTTTGTTGTTGTTGTTGTTGTTGTTGTGTAAAGATATTACTGAGTGAAGAAGTACCTGCTATTTATCGAGCAAGCTGAATATCTCTAAAGGTTAACAAAGTATACCTTACAAGCGAAATGTTGAAAGAGCTAAACAGTGCTTTTTATTCGAGGGGAAGGGAAGCCTGCATGCTTATTTCTAGGATCATGCCTCTTCTGTGGCTGCCCTTTTTCTTCATGAATCCTGAGTTCCTATTTTGATGGCTTTCGATAATGATAACTGCAATTTTTTAAATGATTGATTAAGTAAATGACTGACAGTCCTTTGGGTATTCAGATGATAATGAAAATTAATTAGAATTTGTAGAAATGTTTTGCACGAACTAACATATTTTGAAAAGCACAATGACACATTCATCAAACAAGACCATTCTTTATAACTAGATGTGGTAAACAGGTGTCCGAAATTATATCTAATGGGCTAAGGTTTCCTCTTCAACATAGCACCTTATTTTCCCAAGCTTTACGTATCCCTAGGCTTACAATATTTTCAAGGTCTACCTTAGTTGTTTAATTCTGTTGAAGCCGCAGTTGTAGAATTGAAATTCCACTGGAGTATGTATAGATTTACGGCTAGATTTATGGCTAAATGCCCTATTTATATTGTTCTTGTCTTGAAGAAGTGAATTATTTGCTAAGGAGCAGGTGCATGCAGGAGAATATGCAAAATATACAATCGTATTGGGTTTCTCTGATTATTCTATTTTCGCGTTTGCTCTATTTTTGCAGGTGAATGTGAACATGACTTTGATATCCGGTGACCCACTTTTTAAGCCGTAAGTACCTTTAAACTTAGGGTTTTTTCCAAGACGCGATAAAAGCCATTGCTTCAACAGTGTGGCGTGACTTCAGTCATTTGTCATTAATTTGCCTATTTCAATCACAGCTTTTCTTTTGTCATTAAAAGTGTGAATGCGTGCTAACATTCAAGAAAATTCCCTTGTTTTCGAGGCAACGTGAGTGTAAAAGAGACCTGGATGTTTTGGTCCTGTGTTTTGGATGATTGTGCAAGGTTCTTTTGGTCCTTACAGGCAGGTGTCCAAGCCGCAAGTCGTTTCCGCCACTGCAAGTGACATGGGAGCAAAGGTACCTACACCAGCCAGCAGCAAAGATGACATCCCCAAGGATGAAGAACAGTTCAAAAGCATACCAAGGTCTTTTAGCGATTCGTCGCAGCCTAGCCATCTTTTGCCACCTATGGATGGAATGAGCACATTCCCACTTCATAAGAGGCATGCAAGTGTTGGCAACACCCCAGGAAGAATATCTTTGCCTTCACACACCCGATCTGCAAGTATGGATAAAAGGTATTGCTAGCGACCATTTATTTTTCCATTTAAGCTTTTTCCGACATTTGCGTTGAATAAATTGAATTGCTTCAATTGCTTGCGAGTGTTTCAGTTATATGAATCAAATTTGTCCGGCTTTGTGCAAATAACAGTTTTGGTTTTACTTTCAGTTGCATTTTCGTCTGCTACGCACTAGGTCGTAGTGCAGGCTACTGAGTGCAAATAACAGTTTTGGTTTTGCTTTCAGTTGCATTTTCGTCTGCTACGCACTAGGTCGTAGTGCAGGCTACTGAGTGCAAATAACAGTTTTGGTTTTGCTTTCAGTTGCATTTTCGTCTGCTACGCACTAGGTCGTATTGCAGGCTACTGAGTGCAAATAAAGTTTTGGTTTTGCTTTCAGTTGCATTTTCGTCTGCTACGCACTAGGTCGTATTGCAGGCTACTGAGTGCAAATAAAGTTTTGGTTTTGCTTTCAGTTGCATTTCGTCTGCTACGCACTAGGTAGTATTGCAGGCACTGAGTGCAAATAACAGTTTTGGTTTTGCTTTCAGTTGCATTTTCGTCTGCTACGCACTAGGTCGTAGTGCAGGCAACTGAGTGCAAATAACAGTTTTGGTTTTGCTTTCAGTTGCATTTTCGTCTGCTACGCACTAGGTCGTAGTGCAGGCTACTGAGTGCAAATAACAGTTTTGGTTTTGCTTTCAGTTGCATTTCGTCTGCTACGCACTAGGTAGTATTGCAGGCACTGAGTGCAAATAACAGTTTTGGTTTTGCTTTCAGTTGCATTTTCGTCTGCTACGCACTAGGTAGTAGTGCAGGCTACTGAGTGCAAATAACAGTTTTGGTTTTGCTTTCAGTTGCATTTTCGTCTGCTACGCACTAGGTAGTAGTGCAGGCTACTGAGTGCAAATAACAGTTTTGGTTTTGCTTTCAGTTGCATTTTCGTCTGCTACGCACTAGGTAGTAGTGCAGGACTGAGTGCAAATAACAGTTTTGGTTTTGCTTTCAGTTGCATTTCGTCTGCTACGCACTAGGTCGTAGTGCAGGCTACTGAGTGCAAATAACAGTTTTGGTTTTGCTTTCAGTTGCATTCTCGTCTGGCTACGCACTAGTAGTAGTGCAGGCTAACTGAGTGCAAATAACAGTTTTGGTTTTGCTTTCAGTTGCATTTTCGTCTGCTACGCACTAGGTCGTAGTGCAGGCTACTGAGTGCAAATAACAGTTTTGGTTTTGCTTTCAGTTGCATTCTCGTCTGCTACGCACTAGGTCGTAGTGCAGGCTACTGAGTGCAAATAACAGTTTTGGTTTTGCTTTCAGTTGCATTTTCGTCTGCTACGCACTAGGTAGTAGTGCAGGCAACTGAGTGCAAATAACAGTTTTGGTTTTGCTTTCAGTTGCATTCTCGTCTGCTACGCACTAGGTCGTAGTGCAGGCTACTGAGTGCAAATAACAGTTTTGGTTTTGCTTTCAGTTGCATTCTCGTCTGCTACGCACTAGGTCGTAGTGCAGGCTACTGAGTGCAAATAACAGTTTTGGTTTTGCTTTCAGTTGCATTTTCGTCTGCTACGCACTAGGTAGTAGTGCAGGCTACTGAGTGCAAATAACAGTTTTGGTTTTGCTTTCAGTTGCATTCTCGTCTGCTACGCACTAGGTAGTAGTGCAGGCTACTGAGTGCAAATAACAGTTTTGGTTTTGCTTTCAGTTGCATTCTCGTCTGCTACGCACTAGGTAGTATTGCAGGCTACTGAGTGCAAATAACAGTTTTGGTTTTGCTTTCAGTTGCA
The DNA here is from genome assembly GCA_003864495.1 of Nemopilema nomurai. Taxonomy (NCBI): domain Eukaryota; kingdom Metazoa; phylum Cnidaria; class Scyphozoa; order Rhizostomeae; family Rhizostomatidae; genus Nemopilema; species Nemopilema nomurai. The sequence continues at coordinate 2,058,739 of ML133471.1, read as the reverse complement.
TTTCGTCTGCTACGCACTAGGTAGTAGTGCAGGCTACTGAGTGCAAATAACAGTTTTGGTTTTGCTTTCAGTTGCATTTCGTCTGCTACGCACTAGTAGTAGTGCAGGCTACTGAGTGCAAATAACAGTTTTGGTTTTGCTTTCAGTTGCATTCTCGTCTGCTACGCACTAGGTCGTAGTGCAGGCTACTGAGTGCAAATAACAGTTTTGGTTTTGCTTTCAGTTGCATTCTCGTCTGCTACGCACTAGGGTAGTGCAGGCTACTGAGTGCAAATAACAGTTTTGGTTTTGCTTTCAGTTGCATTTCGTCTGCTACGCACTAGGTAGTAGTGCAGGCTACTGAGTGCAAATAACAGTTTTGGTTTTGCTTTCAGTTGCATTTCGTCTGCTACGCACTAGGTCGTAGTGCAGGCTACTGAGTGCAAATAACAGTTTTGGTTTTGCTTTCAGTTGCATTCTCGTCTGCTACGCACTAGGTAGTAGTGCAGGCTACTGAGTGCAAATAACAGTTTTGGTTTTGCTTTCAGTTGCATTTCGTCTGCTACGCACTAGGTAGTAGTGCAGGCTACTGAGTGCAAATAACAGTTTTGGTTTTGCTTTCAGTTGCATTTCGTCTGCTACGCACTAGGTCGTAGTGCAGGCTACTGAGTGCAAATAACAGGTTTTGGTTTTGCTTTCAGTTGCATTTTCGTCTGCTACGCACTAGGTCGTAGTGCAGGCTACTGAGTGCAAATAACAGTTTTGGTTTTGCTTTCAGTTGCATTCTCGTCTGCTACGCACTAGGTAGTGCAGGCTACTGAGTGCAAATAACAGTTTTGGTTTTGCTTTCAGTTGCATTTTCGTCTGCTACGCACTAGGTAGTAGTGCAGGCTACTGAGTGCAAATAACAGTTTTGGTTTGCTTCAGTTGCATGCTCGTCTGCTACGCACTAGGTAGTAGTGCAGGCTACTGAGTGCAAATAACAGTTTTGGTTTTGCTTCAGTTGCATTCTCGTCTGCTACGCACTAGGTCGTAGTGCAGGCTACTGAGTCAAATAACAGTTTTGGTTTTGCTTTCAGTTGCATTCTCGTCTGCTACGCACTAGGTAGTAGTGCAGGCTACTGAGTGCAAATAACAGTTTTGGTTTTGCTTTCAGTTGCATTCTCGTCTGCTACGCACTAGTCGTAGTGCAGGCTACTGAGTGCAAATAACAGTTTTGGTTTGCTTTCAGTTGCATTTCTCGTCTGCTACGCACTAGTCGTAGTGCAGGCTACTGAGTGCAAATAACAGTTTTGGTTTTGCTTTCAGTTGCATTCTCGTCTGCTACGCACTAGCGTAGTGCAGGCAACTGAGTGCAAATAACAGTTTTGGTTTTGCTTTCAGTTGCATTTCGTCTGCTACGCACTAGGTCGTAGTGCAGGCTACTGAGTGCAAATAACAGTTTTGGTTTTGCTTTCAGTTGCATTCTCGTCTGCTACGCACTAGGTCGTAGTGCAGGCTACTGAGTGCAAATAACAGTTTTGGTTTTGCTTTCAGTTGCATTCTCGTCTGCTACGCACTAGGTCGTAGTGCAGGCTACTGAGTGCAAATAACAGTTTTGGTTTTGCTTTCAGTTGCATTTTCGTCTGCTACGCACTAGGTAGTAGTGCAGGCTACTGAGTGCAAATAACAGTTTTGGTTTTGCTTTCAGTTGCATTTCGTCTGCTACGCACTAGTAGTGCAGGCTACTGAGTGCAAATAACAGTTTTGGTTTTGCTTTCAGTTGCATTTCGTCTGCTACGCACTAGGTAGTAGTGCAGGCTACTGAGTGCAAATAACAGTTTTGGTTTTGCTTTCAGTTGCATTTTCTCGTCTGCTACGCACTAGGTAGTAGTGCAGGCTACTGAGTGCAAATAACAGTTTTGGTTTTGCTTTCAGTTGCATTTCTCGTCTGCTACGCACTAGGTAGTAGTGCAGGCTACTGAGTGCAAATAACAGTTTTGGTTTTGCTTTCAGTTGCATTTCGTCTGCTACGCACTAGGTCGTAGTGCAGGCTACTGAGTGCAAATAACAGTTTTGGTTTTGCTTTCAGTTGCATTTCGTCTGCTACGCACTAGGTAGTAGTGCAGGCTACTGAGTGCAAATAACAGTTTTGGTTTTGCTTTCAGTTGCATTTCGTCTGCTACGCACTAGGTCGTAGTGCAGGCTACTGAGTGCAAATAACAGTTTTGGTTTTGCTTTCAGTTGCATTTTCGTCTGCTACGCACTAGGTAGTAGTGCAGGCTACTGAGTGCAAATAACAGTTTTGGTTTTGCTTTCAGTTGCATTTCGTCTGCTACGCACTAGGTAGTAGTGCAGGCTACTGAGTGCAAATAACAGTTTTGGTTTTGCTTTCAGTTGCATTCTCGTCTGCTACGCACTAGGTAGTAGTGCAGGCTACTGAGTGCAAATAACAGTTTTGGTTTTGCTTTCAGTTGCATTTCGTCTGCTACGCACTAGGTAGTAGTGCAGGCTACTGAGTGCAAATAACAGTTTTGGTTTTGCTTTCAGTTGCATTTCGTCTGCTACGCACTAGGTAGTAGTGCAGGCTACTGAGTGCAAATAACAGTTTTGGTTTTGCTTTCAGTTGCATTTTCGTCTGCTACGCACTAGGTAGTAGTGCAGGCTACTGAGTGCAAATAACAGTTTTGGTTTTGCTTTCAGTTGCATTTCGTCTGCTACGCACTAGGTAGTAGTGCAGGCTACTGAGTGCAAATAACAGTTTTGGTTTTGCTTTCAGTTGCATTTCGTCTGCTACGCACTAGGTCGTAGTGCAGGCTACTGAGTGCAAATAACAGTTTTGGTTTTGCTTTCAGTTGCATTTTCGTCTGCTACGCACTAGGTCGTAGTGCAGGCTACTGAGTGCAAATAACAGTTTTGGTTTTGCTTTCAGTTGCATTCTCGTCTGCTACGCACTAGGTCGTAGTGCAGGCTACTGAGTGCAAATAACAGTTTTGGTTTTGCTTTCAGTTGCATTCTCGTCTGCTACGCACTAGTAGTGCAGGCTACTGAGTGCAAATAACAGTTTTGGTTTTGCTTTCAGTTGCATTCGTCTGCTACGCACTAGGTAGTAGTGCAGGCTACTGAGTGCAAATAACAGTTTTGGTTTTGCTTTCAGTTGCATTCGTCTGCTACGCACTAGGTAGTAGTGCAGGCTACTGAGTGCAAATAACAGTTTTGGTTTTGCTTTCAGTTGCATTCTCGTCTGCTACGCACTAGGTCGTAGTGCAGGCTACTGAGTGCAAATAACAGTTTTGGTTTTGCTTTCAGTTGCATTCTCGTCTGCTACGCACTAGGTAGTAGTGCAGGCTACTGAGTGCAAATAACAGTTTTGGTTTTGCTTTCAGTTGCATTCGTCTGCTACGCACTAGGTAGTAGTGCAGGCTACTGAGTGCAAATAACAGTTTTGGTTTTGCTTTCAGTTGCATTTTCGTCTGCTACGCACTAGGTAGTAGTGCAGGCTACTGAGTGCAAATAACAGTTTTGGTTTTGCTTTCAGTTGCATTTCGTCTGCTACGCACTAGGTAGTAGTGCAGGCTACTGAGTGCAAATAACAGTTTTGGTTTTGCTTTCAGTTGCATTCTCGTCTGCTACGCACTAGGTAGTAGTGCAGGCTACTGAGTGCAAATAACAGTTTTGGTTTTGCTTTCAGTTGCATTCTCGTCTGCTACGCACTAGGTAGTAGTGCAGGCTACTGAGTGCAAATAACAGTTTTGGTTTTGCTTTCAGTTGCATTTTCGTCTGCTACGCACTAGGTAGTAGTGCAGGCTACTGAGTGCAAATAACAGTTTTGGTTTTGCTTTCAGTTGCATTTTCGTCTGCTACGCACTAGGTCGTAGTGCAGGCTACTGAGTGCAAATAACAGTTTTGGTTTTGCTTTCAGTTGCATTTCGTCTGCTACGCACTAGGTAGTAGTGCAGGCTACTGAGTGCAAATAACAGTTTTGGTTTTGCTTTCAGTTGCATTTCGTCTGCTACGCACTAGGTTAGTGCAGGCTACTGAGTGCAAATAACAGTTTTGGTTTTGCTTTCAGTTGCATTTTCGTCTGCTACGCACTAGGTAGTAGTGCAGGCTACTGAGTGCAAATAACAGTTTTGGTTTTGCTTTCAGTTGCATTTCGTCTGCTACGCACTAGGTAGTAGTGCAGGCTACTGAGTGCAAATAACAGTTTTGGTTTTGCTTTCAGTTGCATTTTCGTCTGCTACGCACTAGGTAGTAGTGCAGGCTACTGAGTGCAAATAACAGTTTTGGTTTTGCTTTCAGTTGCATTTCGTCTGCTACGCACTAGTAGTAGTGCAGGCTACTGAGTGCAAATAACAGTTTTGGTTTTGCTTTCAGTTGCATTTTCGTCTGCTACGCACTAGGTAGTAGTGCAGGCTACTGAGTGCAAATAACAGTTTTGGTTTTGCTTTCAGTTGCATTCTCGTCTGCTACGCACTAGGTCGTAGTGCAGGCTACTGAGTGCAAATAACAGTTTTGGTTTTGCTTTCAGTTGCATTTTCGTCTGCTACGCACTAGGTCGTAGTGCAGGCTACTGAGTGCAAATAACAGTTTTGGTTTTGCTTTCAGTTGCATTTTCGTCTGCTACGCACTAGGTAGTAGTGCAGGCTACTGAGTGCAAATAACAGTTTTGGTTTTGCTTTCAGTTGCATTTTCGTCTGCTACGCACTAGGTAGTAGTGCAGGCTACTGAGTGCAAATAACAGTTTTGGTTTTGCTTTCAGTTGCATTCTCGTCTGCTACGCACTAGGTAGTAGTGCAGGCTACTGAGTGCAAATAACAGTTTTGGTTTTGCTTTCAGTTGCATTCTCGTCTGCTACGCACTAGGTAGTAGTGCAGGCTACTGAGTGCAAATAACAGTTTTGGTTTTGCTTTCAGTTGCATTCTCGTCTGCTACGCACTAGGTAGTAGTGCAGGCTACTGAGTGCAATAACAGTTTTGGTTTTGCTTTCAGTTGCATTTCGTCTGCTACGCACTAGGTCGTAGTGCAGGCTACTGAGTGCAAATAACAGTTTTGGTTTTGCTTTCAGTTGCATTTTCGTCTGCTACGCACTAGGTAGTAGTGCAGGCTACTGAGTGCAAATAACAGTTTTGGTTTTGCTTTCATTGCATTTTCGTCTGCTACGCACTAGGTAGTAGTGCAGGCTACTGAGTGCAAATAACAGTTTTGGTTTTGCTTTCAGTTGCATTTTCGTCTGCTACGCACTAGGTAGTAGTGCAGGCTACTGAGTGCAAATAACAGTTTTGGTTTTGCTTTCAGTTGCATTTTCGTCTGCTACGCACTAGGTAGTAGTGCAGGCTACTGAGTGCAAATAACAGTTTTGGTTTTGCTTTCAGTTGCATTCGTCTGCTACGCACTAGGTAGTAGTGCAGGCTACTGAGTGCAAATAACAGTTTTGGTTTTGCTTTCAGTTGCATTCTCGTCTGCTACGCACTAGGTCGTAGTGCAGGCTACTGAGTGCAAATAACAGTTTTGGTTTTGCTTTCAGTTGCATTTCGTCTGCTACGCACTAGGTCGTAGTGCAGGCTACTGAGTGCAAATAACAGTTTTGGTTTTGCTTTCAGTTGCATTTCGTCTGCTACGCACTAGGTAGTAGTGCAGGCTACTGAGTGCAAATAACAGTTTTGGTTTTGCTTTCAGTTGCATTCGTCTGCTACGCACTAGGTAGTAGTGCAGGCTACTGAGTGCAAATAACAGTTTTGGTTTTGCTTTCAGTTGCATTCTCGTCTGCTACGCACTAGGTAGTAGTGCAGGCTACTGAGTGCAAATAACAGTTTTGGTTTTGCTTTCAGTTGCATTCTCGTCTGCTACGCACTAGGTAGTAGTGCAGGCTACTGAGTGCAAATAACAGTTTTGGTTTTGCTTTCAGTTGCATTTTCGTCTGCTACGCACTAGGTAGTAGTGCAGGCTACTGAGTGCAAATAACAGTTTTGGTTTTGCTTTCAGTTGCATTTCGTCTGCTACGCACTAGGTAGTAGTGCAGGCTACTGAGTGCAAATAACAGTTTTGGTTTTGCTTTCAGTTGCATTCTCGTCTGCTACGCACTAGGTCGTAGTGCAGGCTACTGAGTGCAAATAACAGTTTTGGTTTTGCTTTCAGTTGCATTTCGTCTGCTACGCACTAGGTCGTAGTGCAGGCTACTGAGTGCAAATAACAGTTTTGGTTTTGCTTTCAGTTGCATTCTCGTCTGCTACGCACTAGGTCGTAGTGCAGGCTACTGAGTGCAAATAACAGTTTTGGTTTTGCTTTCAGTTGCATTTTCGTCTGCTACGCACTAGGTCGTAGTGCAGGCTACTGAGTGCAAATAACAGTTTTGGTTTTGCTTTCAGTTGCATTCTCGTCTGCTACGCACTAGTAGTAGTGCAGGCTACTGAGTGCAAATAACAGTTTTGGTTTTGCTTTCAGTTGCATTTCGTCTGCTACGCACTAGGTAGTAGTGCAGGCTACTGAGTGCAAATAACAGTTTTGGTTTTGCTTTCAGTTGCATTTCGTCTGCTACGCACTAGGTAGTAGTGCAGGCTACTGAGTGCAAATAACAGTTTTGGTTTTGCTTTCAGTTGCATTCTCGTCTGCTACGCACTAGGTAGTAGTGCAGGCTACTGAGTGCAAATAACAGTTTTGGTTTTGCTTTCAGTTGCATTTCGTCTGCTACGCACTAGGTCGTAGTGCAGGCTACTGAGTGCAAATAACAGTTTTGGTTTTGCTTTCAGTTGCATTTCGTCTGCTACGCACTAGGTAGTAGTGCAGGCTACTGAGTGCAAATAACAGTTTTGGTTTTGCTTTCAGTTGCATTTCGTCTGCTACGCACTAGGTCGTAGTGCAGGCTACTGAGTGCAAATAACAGTTTTTGGTTTTGCTTTCAGTTGCATTTTCGTCTGCTACGCACTAGTAGTAGTAGTGCAGGCTACTGAGTGCAAATAACAGTTTTGGTTTTGCTTTCAGTTGCATTCCGTCTGCTACGCACTAGTCGTAGTGCAGGCTACTGAGTGCAAATAACAGTTTTGGTTTTGCTTTCAGTTGCATTTCGTCTGCTACGCACTAGGTAGTAGTGCAGGCTACTGAGTGCAAATAACAGTTTTGGTTTTGCTTTCAGTTGCATTTTCGTCTGCTACGCACTAGGTAGTAGTGCAGGCTACTGAGTGCAAATAACAGTTTGGTTTTGCTTTCTTTCAGTTGCATTCTCGTCTGCTACGCACTAGGTCGTAGTGCAGGCTACTGAGTGCAAATAACAGTTTTGGTTTTGCTTTCAGTTGCATTCTCGTCTGCTACGCACTAGGTAGTAGTGCAGGCTACTGAGTGCAAATAACAGTTTTGGTTTTGCTTTCAGTTGCATTTCGTCTGCTACGCACTAGGTAGTAGTGCAGGCTACTGAGTGCAAATAACAGTTTTGGTTTTGCTTTCAGTTGCATTTTCGTCTGCTACGCACTAGGTCGTTAGTGCAGGCTACTGAGTGCAAATAACAGTTTTGGTTTTGCTTTCAGTTGCATTTTCGTCTGCTACGCACTAGGTCGTAGTGCAGGCTACTGAGTGCAAATAACAGTTTTGGTTTTGCTTTCAGTTGCATTCTCGTCTGCTACGCACTAGGTAGTAGTGCAGGCTACTGAGTGCAAATAACAGTTTTGGTTTTGCTTTCAGTTGCATTTCGTCTGCTACGCACTAGGTAGTAGTGCAGGCTACTGAGTGCAAATAACAGTTTTGGTTTTGCTTTCAGTTGCATTTCGTCTGCTACGCACTAGGTAGTAGTGCAGGCTACTGAGTGCAAATAACAGTTTTGGTTTTGCTTTCAGTTGCATTTCGTCTGCTACGCACTAGGTAGTAGTGCAGGCTACTGAGTGCAAATAACAGTTTTGGTTTTGCTTTCAGTTGCATTTCGTCTGCTACGCACTAGGTAGTAGTGCAGGCTACTGAGTGCAAATAACAGTTTTGGTTTTGCTTTCAGTTGCATTTTCGTCTGCTACGCACTAGGTAGTAGTGCAGGCTACTGAGTGCAAATAACAGTTTTGGTTTTGCTTTCAGTTGCATTTTCGTCTGCTACGCACTAGGTCGTAGTGCAGGCTACTGAGTGCAAATAACAGTTTTGGTTTTGCTTTCAGTTGCATTTTCGTCTGCTACGCACTAGGTCGTAGTGCAGGCTACTGAGTGCAAATAACAGTTTTGGTTTTGCTTTCAGTTGCATTCTCGTCTGCTACGCACTAGGTAGTAGTGCAGGCTACTGAGTGCAAATAACAGTTTTGGTTTTGCTTTCAGTTGCATTTTCGTCTGCTACGCACTAGGTAGTAGTGCAGGCTACTGAGTGCAAATAACAGTTTTGGTTTTGCTTTCAGTTGCATTTTCGTCTGCTACGCACTAGGTCGTAGTGCAGGCTACTGAGTGCAAATAACAGTTTTGGTTTTGCTTTCAGTTGCATTTCGTCTGCTACGCACTAGGTCGTAGTGCAGGCTACTGAGTGCAAATAACAGTTTTGGTTTTGCTTTCAGTTGCATTTCGTCTGCTACGCACTAGGTCGTAGTGCAGGCTACTGAGTGCAAATAACAGTTTTGGTTTTGCTTTCAGTTGCATTTTCGTCTGCTACGCACTAGGTAGTAGTGCAGGCTACTGAGTGCAAATAACAGTTTTGGTTTTGCTTTCAGTTGCATTTTCGTCTGCTACGCACTAGGTCGTAGTGCAGGCTACTGAGTGCAAATAACAGTTTTGGTTTTGCTTTCAGTTGCATTCTCGTCTGCTACGCACTAGGTAGTAGTGCAGGCTACTGAGTGCAAATAACAGTTTTGGTTTTGCTTTCAGTTGCATTTTCGTCTGCTACGCACTAGGTCGTAGTGCAGGCTACTGAGTGCAAATAACAGTTTTGGTTTTGCTTTCAGTTGCATTTTCGTCTGCTACGCACTAGGTAGTAGTGCAGGCTACTGAGTGCAAATAACAGTTTTGGTTTTGCTTTCAGTTGCATTCTCGTCTGCTACGCACTAGGTCGTAGTGCAGGCTACTGAGTGCAAATAACAGTTTTGGTTTTGCTTTCAGTTGCATTCTCGTCTGCTACGCACTAGGTCGTAGTGCAGGCTACTGAGTGCAAATAACAGTTTTGGTTTTGCTTTCAGTTGCATTCTCGTCTGCTACGCACTAGGTAGTAGTGCAGGCTACTGAGTGCAAATAACAGTTTTGGTTTTGCTTTCAGTTGCATTCTCGTCTGCTACGCACTAGGTCGTAGTGCAGGCTACTGAGTGCAAATAACAGTTTTGGTTTTGCTTTCAGTTGCATTTCGTCTGCTACGCACTAGGTAGTAGTGCAGGCTACTGAGTGCAAATAACAGTTTTGGTTTTGCTTTCAGTTGCATTCTCGTCTGCTACGCACTAGGTAGTAGTGCAGGCTACTGAGTGCAAATAACAGTTTTGGTTTTGCTTTCAGTTGCATTCTCGTCTGCTACGCACTAGGTAGTAGTGCAGGCTACTGAGTGCAAATAACAGTTTTGGTTTTGCTTTCAGTTGCATTTCGTCTGCTACGCACTAGGTCGTAGTGCAGGCTACTGAGTGCAAATAACAGTTTTGGTTTTGCTTTCAGTTGCATTTTCGTCTGCTACGCACTAGGTCGTAGTGCAGGCTACTGAGTGCAAATAACAGTTTTGGTTTTGCTTTCAGTTGCATTTTCGTCTGCTACGCACTAGGTAGTAGTGCAGGCTACTGAGTGCAAATAACAGTTTTGGTTTTGCTTTCAGTTGCATTCTCGTCTGCTACGCACTAGGTCGTAGTGCAGGCTACTGAGTGCAAATAACAGTTTTGGTTTTGCTTTCAGTTGCATTTTCGTCTGCTACGCACTAGGTAGTAGTGCAGGCTACTGAGTGCAAATAACAGTTTTGGTTTTGCTTTCAGTTGCATTCTCGTCTGCTACGCACTAGGTAGTAGTGCAGGCTACTGAGTGCAAATAACAGTTTTGGTTTTGCTTTCAGTTGCATTCGTCTGCTACGCACTAGGTAGTAGTGCAGGCTACTGAGTGCAAATAACAGTTTTGGTTTTGCTTTCAGTTGCATTCTCGTCTGCTACGCACTAGGTAGTAGTGCAGGCTACTGAGTGCAAATAACAGTTTTGGTTTTGCTTTCAGTTGCATTTCGTCTGCTACGCACTAGGTAGTAGTGCAGGCTACTGAGTGCAAATAACAGTTTTGGTTTTGCTTTCAGTTGCATTCTCGTCTGCTACGCACTAGGTAGTAGTGCAGGCTACTGAGTGCAAATAACAGTTTTGGTTTTGCTTTCAGTTGCATTTCGTCTGCTACGCACTAGGTCGTAGTGCAGGCTACTGAGTGCAAATAACAGTTTTGGTTTTGCTTTCAGTTGCATTTTCGTCTGCTACGCACTAGGTCGTAGTGCAGGCTACTGAGTGCAAATAACAGTTTTGGTTTTGCTTTCAGTTGCATTTCGTCTGCTACGCACTAGGTCGTAGTGCAGGCTACTGAGTGCAAATAACAGTTTTGGTTTTGCTTTCAGTTGCATTTTCGTCTGCTACGCACTAGGTAGTAGTGCAGGCTACTGAGTGCAAATAACAGTTTTGGTTTTGCTTTCAGTTGCATTCTCGTCTGCTACGCACTAGGTCGTAGTGCAGGCTACTGAGTGCAAATAACAGTTTTGGTTTTGCTTTCAGTTGCATTCTCGTGCTACGCACTAGGTCGTAGTGCAGGCTATGAGTGCAAATAACAGTTTTGGTTTTGCTTTCAGTTGCATTTCGTCTGCTACGCACTAGGTAGTAGTGCAGGCTACTGAGTGCAAATAACAGTTTTGGTTTTGCTTTCAGTTGCATTTCGTCTGCTACGCACTAGGTAGTAGTGCAGGCTACTGAGTGCAAATAACAGTTTTGGTTTTGCTTTCAGTTGCATTTTCGTCTGCTACGCACTAGGTCGTAGTGCAGGCTACTGAGTGCAAATAACAGTTTTGGTTTTGCTTTCAGTTTGCATTCTCGTCTGCTACGCACTAGGTAGTAGTGCAGGCTACTGAGTGCAAATAACAGTTTTGGTTTTGCTTTCAGTTGCATTCTCGTCTGCTACGCACTAGGTAGTAGTGAGTGCAGGCAACTGAGTGCAACAGTTTTGGTTTTGCTTTCAGTTGCATTTTCGTCTGCTACGCACTAGGTAGTAGTGCAGGCTACTGAGTGCAAATAACAGTTTTGGTTTTGCTTTCAGTTGCATTCTCGTCTGCTACGCACTAGGTAGTAGTGCAGGCTACTGAGTGCAAATAACAGTTTTGGTTTTGCTTTCAGTTGCATTTTCGTCTGCTACGCACTAGGTTAGTGCAGGCTACTGAGTGCAAATAACAGTTTTGGTTTTGCTTTCAGTTGCATTCTCTGCTACGCACTAGGTAGTAGTGCAGGCTACTGAGTGCAAATAACAGTTTTGGTTTTGCTTTCAGTTGCATTCTCGTCTGCTACGCACTAGGTAGTAGTGCAGGCTACTGAGTGCAAATAACAGTTTTGGTTTTGCTTTCAGTTGCATTCTCGTCTGCTACGCACTAGGTCGTAGTGCAGGCTACTGAGTGCAAATAACAGTTTTGGTTTTGCTTTCAGTTGCATTTCGTCTGCTACGCACTAGGTAGTAGTGCAGGCTACTGAGTGCAAATAACAGTTTTGGTTTTGCTTTCAGTTGCATTTCGTCTGCTACGCACTAGGTCGTAGTGCAGGCTACTGAGTGCAAATAACAGTTTTGGTTTTGCTTTCAGTTGCATTTCGTCTGCTACGCACTAGGTCGTAGTGCAGGCTACTGAGTGCAAATAACAGTTTTGGTTTTGCTTTCAGTTGCATTTTCGTCTGCTACGCACTAGGTAGTAGTGCAGGCTACTGAGTGCAAATAACAGTTTTGGTTTTGCTTTCAGTTGCATTCTCGTCTGCTACGCACTAGGTAGTAGTGCAGGCTACTGAGTGCAAATAACAGTTTTGGTTTTGCTTTCAGTTGCATTTTCGTCTGCTACGCACTAGGTCGTAGTGCAGGCTACTGAGTGCAAATAACAGTTTTGGTTTTGCTTTCAGTTGCATTTCGTCTGCTACGCACTAGGTAGTAGTGCAGGCTACTGAGTGCAAATAACAGTTTTGGTTTTGCTTTCAGTTGCATTTCGTCTGCTACGCACTAGGTCGTAGTGCAGGCTACTGAGTGCAAATAACAGTTTTGGTTTTGCTTTCAGTTGCATTCTCGTCTGCTACGCACTAGGTCGTAGTGCAGGCTACTGAGTGCAAATAACAGTTTTGGTTTTGCTTTCAGTTGCATTCTCGTCTGCTACGCACTAGGTAGTAGTGCAGGCTACTGAGTGCAAATAACAGTTTTGGTTTTGCTTTCAGTTGCATTCTCGTCTGCTACGCACTAGGTAGTAGTGCAGGCTACTGAGTGCAAATAACAGTTTTGGTTTTGCTTTCAGTTGCATTTCGTCTGCTACGCACTAGGTCGTAGTGCAGGCTACTGAGTGCAAATAACAGTTTTGGTTTTGCTTTCAGTTGCATTCTCGTCTGCTACGCACTAGGTAGTAGTGCAGGCTACTGAGTGCAAATAACAGTTTTGGTTTTGCTTTCAGTTGCATTTCGTCTGCTACGCACTAGGTCGTAGTGCAGGCTACTGAGTGCAAATAACAGTTTTGGTTTTGCTTTCAGTTGCATTCTCGTCTGCTACGCACTAGGTAGTAGTGCAGGCTACTGAGTGCAAATAACAGTTTTGGTTTTGCTTTCAGTTGCATTCTCGTCTGCTACGCACTAGGTAGTAGTGCAGGCTACTGAGTGCAAATAACAGTTTTGGTTTTGCTTTCAGTTGCATTCTCGTCTGCTACGCACTAGGTAGTAGTGCAGGCTACTGAGTGCAAATAACAGTTTTGGTTTTGCTTTCAGTTGCATTTCGTCTGCTACGCACTAGGTCGTAGTGCAGGCTACTGAGTGCAAATAACAGTTTTGGTTTTGCTTTCAGTTGCATTCTCGTCTGCTACGCACTAGGTAGTAGTGCAGGCTACTGAGTGCAAATAACAGTTTTGGTTTTGCTTTCAGTTGCATTCTCGTCTGCTACGCACTAGGTCGTAGTGCAGGCTACTGAGTGCAAATAACAGTTTTGGTTTTGCTTTCAGTTGCATTTTCGTCTGCTACGCACTAGGTCGTAGTGCAGGCTACTGAGTGCCTACTAACAATTCTTTCTTTTGTTGTCAGGTTTGTCTCATCGGACCATTCTAGGCAGTCTAGCAGTATCTTTTCCAAATTCATCCCCAGTCTTAATGGAAATTGAATTTTTATTTTGATGTGAATTTTATTTCTTTGTTTGAATATGAATTCATTGTAACTATAGTAAGCGAATGTAGGGACAGTTTTAACTTGAAATTGATGTCTCTTAAGCTATGTTAGAAGTGCAATCACTCATCTTAAAATGTCTTGAATAGAAAGTGCAGATGAATGCAAAGACTTTTCTCGGTCGTGTTTTATATGTGTCCTTTCAAATATAATTTCCCCTCAGGATGTCCACGTCAAAGATGTACAGGTGTCTTGTGAACCACAATTATTTTATTACTGCCTGTCGAATTAATGCACCACGGGCTGTGTCGCATCAACTTATTATGCAACATGCCACCTATTGCTATCAAGTGTTATTGAATTGCATTACACGAGCGGACTGCCGGTCACAACAACCGCACAGACAATAGCCCGTTTTTTGCAGTAGGTTCTTGCACTCGGTGGCGCATTGGTCGTAAATCACTGTTGTAAGACATGGGCTCGCAGACTTGTCCGCTTTTGACTAGTCCTTTGACGAACCAATTTTTAACTTGACCCACTCATCAAGATACCAGTGACATTCACTTAGAAGGTGATGTCACGGTGGTAAATTCTCATGTAACGGTATGTATTGGAAGTTTTTCAGTTTTTAGTAAGCTAAAGTTTTGCTGAATCTATTAAATAGTTGTTTAGTATAATCCTGACGCAACTTGCAAATCATTGAAATGTAAGCATGTTTTTCATGAATGATATGTACCACAAGCAAGTGTGAAGAAGAATGCCAACGAAAAAGTTGTAGACACTAGAATAAATCCGTTCAGAATCGCCGAGAAGTTTTGTTGATTGGTGCACGAAAAGGGAGCCGTCAAGTTTACAGAGTTATCGGCACAAAGGGCCAATTTTGCTGAGTACAGCGCCCACTCGTGACTAGTAGAGATTATAATTAGCTTGGTATTCACATTATTTTGCCACAACTTTTTTGCAGGCTAGTGAAGAGTTTCAAAGAAAAATGGACACAACACGAGTTGACGTGGATGACGTTATTAACCAACTTTTCGAAGGGTTGGAAATTTTAATTTATTTCACGTATTTTTGTTCCTTTAACAAAGCCCTGCAAAGTTGGAATCGGAAGATTTTGAAGAAGTTGCAGTTCGAGGGTTTCGTGCATTAACACTAAGCGATGCAAGCAGGAGCATTTGAGGAACATTCTTGCTATTCCCGATATTCTATGTCAGAGCCAGTAGTTTTCTCATTTTGGAGAAACTAACTTTGTCTCATCAACTAATTTCTCCATGAGTTGCGTGTCGCAATCAACGCACCCCAATACGGCGATACTTTCCCCATCTGTTTTATCTCGATTCCTTTTTCCTATCTTTCATGTTGATTGCTCGTTTTCACGGCCTACAAATTATGTTTTCAGGCAGGACTTCACAGCAGACGCAAGTTTGAATGGTACGAAATGAAGTCGTTTTTGCTCACTTAGATGCAGTTGCACCTGATCCGCGAACCTCTCAACATTTTATCGGCAACGTGTCTTCTATGGTTCTGTTTCCTTGATCCGCCTTAAAACGCCTTTATCATGTCAATTGAGCTTGAACCTTCAGAGAGGTTCTTTTCTTTGAAAGATACCAAAATTATATGTTAATTAGTGGCAAAGTTAAGCCAGACCCGTTTGTTTTGCCCTTGGCAAGGCGCTCACATTCATTGACCGGCGTGGGACTGGCTTACCTTGGAATCAGCTGGAATCATCTAAGTTTTGCAGGTTAGCCTTTTGAATGTTAGAGGCATCTTACTACCTTTTGATATCCTCATAATGCGTAGTTTCAGGCCATTTCCAACGCCCGTCCGTTGCAACGACGTTTTCCTAATGATAAAGTTCGATTCTTGGTTAATAGACGAAGACAAACAATTGAAACTGGTCGTATCTCGTGATGGGAAGGCTACTGCTACTGGCGGGTATGACATTCGCAAGTGAGTGCTCTTTTCTTGATTGTTTTTCTCTTCAATGATATCTTTGCCTCACTTACATCTTAGTAAGGCAAGTCGCCTAATAGTTTACTTTTCTTTTTCAATCTTTGTAGAAAATATAAAGGGACATTACATACGACTATAGAAGAAGATGACAGGTACAAAACTCTTTGACCATTTTGTAAACTACGCAGTTTTATGTATAACGGACAGGATCGACTGGAAAGTTATAGTCTCCAGAGTTTTACGGAACATGATTTTCTCGTAATACCCAGTTTGTAGATGAATTGCCAATCCGCCCGCTCTATCTACCAGGTCAGCTATTTTTGTTTCGTCAAAGATATCAAATGCGAGGATATCAAATGCATTTGCAGGCAATTTCTTGCAGCTTAGTCTTAGCATGTCTCTTAGCATGCATTGCTAAATACCGAATTTTGACAAGTGCGATTTCATTGTGGCGGTTTCTTTGAAGCGTAGCACTCAGTATGTTCTTGAATATTCCTTTTTCTAGTGCGTGATTCTTAAACTCTTTTTAATATTTCATTATTCTGGCATTGACTATTTCTAATAAAACGTAAGTTATATGTTGACCTTATTTGAGTGATTTCATTTAAAAGAGTAAAGAAATATGTTTCTTATGTCGTCTGTGCTTTAGTTTCAGCTCCTTCATTTCTTAACAGTATCTGTTCAAAATCAATATTTGTGTAGCTAACTTAAATCAATATTATTGACCTAGATTATTATTATTATTATTTAGACTTTTATGGAATCAGTATGTCTTCATATCATTGTAGTATTTGTTGGTACCTTTGACAGTACTTTTGTAGTATATCTACCTGTTTACCACCTCCATAATACCAATAATCTGTCAATACATTTTCAAGTATCAAGTCCAATCTACAGTCCTCACTAATATTTTCAATAGAAAAGTTTCACTGGAATACTCTTATCACTGGTCCGAATAATCGTTTGAGGAATTTTGCTTCTCGCAAAGACTCTAGCTCGTAACTATAGGCAAACTGCAGCCGTTGTGCAGTTTATCTAATTTCAACCGTAATCATTGCACTTCGTCAAATATAAACTGCATTTGGTTGCTACTGAGTAAGGCAATCATGATCAGTTTTTGCTCTTTGATTGCAATAGATAACTTGACCTTGAAACCTCAGAAGAGAGTGTCTAGATGAATAGGTTGACATCAGTGCCACATAAGATTTCGGAAATTTTCGTTTCAAATAAATTTTTAAAGACTTCAAGAAATAGCAGCATTTTAAGAGCATTAAATGTTAAATTTAGGAAATACATTCTTGCTTATTACATATATAGCGTGTTACATTGAAATCGTAGAACAGGCTTTTTCATGTCATGGGAGTGTCCTGTGCACGTTTTGTTTGTAAATTTATGTAAATTCCTGCTTTCCGTTAGTTATCCACAGGAAAAATCGAGAGATATTACCATAGTAAATCCAAATTTAAAGGTGCTTTTGGACTGGTCTTAGCTGCTAAATCCAAAAACTATATTTGTTGATGGTTTTGCCTAATAAGATCAACTTTATCATAAATTGTTACACTAACAATCTAATCTTGGGGTGCAAGTTTAGGCAGTTTCACTTTCTCTCTCCCTCTCTCTCTCTCAAAATTCTCTCTCTCACTGTTGTAGAAGCAATCGTTAAAGCTTGAGAAGCTGGTGTAATTTGAAAGTGATTTGATGTAAGCTCAAGAAGTGATTTTCAGTATGGATCAATTTGATGCAGATGTATTGAGTTGCTGCAGATTTGATGCTCGCCAAGTTCTGGGATATCAGTAGAAGTTTGGCTTTGCGCTAGCAGCCACATCAGTCTGCGGCTGAATGCGAACCCCGCCGAGTAACAGCTGGCTGCAATATATAACAAGGGCTTACATTTATTCAACAAAACCACCTACTTGCAATACTTCTTTCTCTCCATTTTAAGTCCAATGCTAGACATGTCTATTGACGTTGCAAGCTGGCATTTGCATACACCAGCATGAATGCAAAAGAATGCCAACACAAACCTTCAGAGCGACATGGTACCAATTAGGTTGGACAAAAAGTAATTTTTCCCTATGACATTGACTTAAAAAAGACCAGTTGTTATTATTGAATGCTCACATGCCAAAATCTAGTGCAACTTTGAAGTTAAAATATCTTCTATATAACTGGTCAACAGGTTGGTTTATGTGGCCTTTTTGCCAGACATGACTAAGGCAAAGCGTGCAAGATAATTTCTGATCAACTTTGTTCTGCATATGAGGATAATCTCTTTCATATCAAAGCAGATCTCGGTGTTGATCTGGAGCATTGCACAAATCTAGATTACTAGCAATGGATGAATGGAGTCCTTTCAGATTCCTGACCGCTTGTCTGTTATGAAATCTTGCAGCGTAACAGCAATTTCTGCTTTGATGGCCAAAAACCTTGTTTCTCACTATTTCCTCGACTTTTTCTGTCACTGTTCTGTTTAAAAAATGTTTCAACTTAATTGCCTCTTGGTTTTTTCTCTCCAGCCAACAGAAGAGGAGAATTTGTTGCGTTTGGTTTTCAATGAATGTACGAGACTCAATCCCTTTTCCCTGACTTACCCCCTTTGCTTTGGTACAACTGTCTTTATCTTTATTCTGCTTATTCGTATAGTTTTCTGGTTCTTGCTTTCCCTGTTTTCCTCGTTCAATAGCAAGAATGTAGCAAGCAATTCCGTGCTTGTCTTATCCTATCCCGTATACATAGCAGTTGTGGCAACGAATGAAGATGCTATGAACATTGGCTGCTCTCTGTATCAGCAATTGCCGATTTACTTTTGCACAATCGATGATAATGATTGTATAATTGGGCAGGTTAGTTGGTTTTTTCACCTTCTAGATATTTTGGGGTCTGTCTACATTTCTATGAAGATCCAACTCTATGTTTAGAGAAAATGTTTCTACTTCTTCAATATAATTGATAAGAGCCCTTTAACATTTTAAACCTTTGATATGTTTCTGTAGCAGCTTTTTGTCCATCCCCTCATCCACATTATGAATCTCTCTTCTACAACATCAACCATCCCTCAGGAATGGAAGGTAGCGCGATGCGTTGCAATTTTTAAGAGTGGAGATGCAAAGGAATTCAACAACGACAGACCAATCTCAGTACTGCCTATCTTTTCGAAAATTCTGGGGAGGGTTGTTCACAATCAGCTTTATGAATACCTTAAAAATAACAAGTTTCTGTCATCGCCACAGCTCAGATTTCGAAGAAACCGTTAAAAATCTTAGTTTGTTGTCTATTTTACTGATAATGAAAATTAATTCTAAACCTATAAGTAATACTGATAAGTGTAAATTCTTGGGAAAACACCCGGATCCATCGCTGTCACTGACGGACCCTGTTAGGAAAGTTTGCAAAAAGGCATCAAGTAGACTAGGACTGCTGGTACGTATTTGACCAATACTTGCTATCCATGCTGCCCTCGACCTGTATAAAGCAATGGTACAGCCAGTCACAACATATTGTAGTACAGCGTTCTTATCAAGGACAGAGACAAATATGAAGAAATCCGAACGGTTAGAGAAAAAAGCAGCCAATATTATATTTAGAACACACTATCAACAAGAACATCGTACGTTTCGCTCGTTTGCCAATGTGCAGGATGTGCAGTGTGCTGATTTCATTTTAAGATGTTCGGTGCTCGGAATACAATCGAATAACAGAATTTCATTGGACGGTGAAATTCGCAATTCGTATTGTTACTGGTCAGCATTCAAATTCTGTCAGAATCTTGTTCCGGTAAATACTCTACTTTGATATGAAACTATAGCGCAGCAAAACAAAGCAGTTCAGATAGAAGTTTGGTATTTTCGTGTAAAAGCGGGAAGAAATATCGAATTTCTCATTGGTAGAAGGTGTTTGTTTTATTTTGTGACATCTATTTAGCTTGATTTTAAGCACAAATTTACTTTGGTCAGAAACACAACTCTGAAAATCTGACCGGTGCTCAAGCACCCTTTGCACCCCCCTGGATCCGCCACTGTCATAGGCTAGAGAAGTAAAACTGCTGTTTCTAATGGATAGACACGAAGGTTGCCCACCGGAAAAAGCACCACCGATGGTCACACCAAGATGGCGTCTCCTGGCCTCGCTATCGTTGCTGGTCGTGCTTCTCAAACCGAGGGCATGGCGTCTGTCAAATCTCACTTGCTGACATGAAGGGCAAAGTATTCTAATGTTGTTGGTATGGTGTGGAAGCGACCAGAAATGAAGACTCGTTATACGCTCATGATATTAACTGCGATTTGCTTGGCAGGAATCTCATTCATTGTTTTTTTTCATCCCGAAAAAGGAAAATATATTGCAGCAGTTGCCAGCGAACTAAAAACTAAGGTATGATGGGATTATCTCCTTTCCATGGGCTCCGACGCAGGTTGGAAAATGGAGGGGCCAAGGGAGATTTTGACAATTATAACAAAAGATGTTTAAAAAAGCTCTATTGTTTTACAAGAAAGTGAGGGGGCCATGCCCCCACCCCCGGCCCCCCCCCCTTCGTCGGAAGCCCTGCTTTTATAAATGTTTCTATATAATGTATCCAATATAAAGTGTTACCAACAGCTCCATTTGATCTGAAAACTATACTGATGAAGACTTCGAGTGAAATGTTTAGGAGAAAAGTTTGTTTTGACAACTTACTCTCCCAAAAGTGGTAATGGCTGAGGGCATTTCCTATATCGTTATTAATAACGGCCCTGCGAACTTCATGATTGATAGTTTCTTTTTAACTCAAAAACCAGATGATGGTCAGAATGCATTCAAAGAAGCAACCTTATGTAAGCAAAACCTTGTCTTGAGCATCTGTGCTTTTTGTAATTGACTTGCTAATTGATGTATCGTTAGTTAAACAAATTGTGATACATTTGATGCAAAACTTTTGCAAGTCAACACTGCAATAGTTTGTTTGTAGTATTCCAAGGAAATGGGATTTTAGAACCCCCAAAACCATGCTTTCTTATTTCAGCACTTAGAAAAATTGTTTAATGTATCAATCTTTAGATATTCATATATTGCATTTTATCATTGTATTAACTTAAACTAGTTGACATCTTATAGTAGTTCTTAGCTGTAATTGTGTCGAAATGTATGATTCTTACTTACTTACTTAAAAATAAGTAAAGTATATGTATGAAACTAAATTGAATATCAGTTGATGGCTAAAGAACCTACAACATCGTAAGCCGAAAGTAAGATTGTCAATAGTAATACTACAGCCCTAAAAGCAGGCTGCTGGGTTATGTTGAGGGCTGACTAATGCCCTTTTCTGGTTCTGGAGAGAAGCCTTATCGTTTGCATTGATGGTATATTCATCACAGTCCCCTTTCAGGATGTTCACTAAAATGAGTCATTCCTTGTGTGCATGCTGTGATTGGCAAAGGTATCTTTTTCTGATTAGTTCTCTAAGAAGTTTTTGTTATTCAATGTCAGTCCCCAATTTGATTTGATTTGACATAATCTATTTGGAATACCAAGGTCAACTGTTGCCATTTTTGTCTTTTGTATAATGTATTCCAGCCTTTCTACTGTCCATCATCGCTTGTTATTATGTTTTCTCATGAGATTTCTGTTTTACTGTTTCTTAGTTCAGAATTCTATTCTTCTCATCCTCATTGTAAATGAATCTCCATTTTTTTTCAAGAAAGCAAAGAATGTGTAGTTTTTTGAAAGTATTTTTTTTTACAGAAAATTAAGCTTTGATGAGCTGTAAGGCTTCCATGTGTGACAAAAACAGTGGCGATTTTACATGTACCGCTTCTGTTATATGACAAATTTGGTAAAACCAAATTTCACCTCACTCCAAAACTTTCTGTATCAGTCTTGAAGCAATTAAGGCGTTTTCGAAATAATATCAAATCTAAAATTGCCTCCTGGTTATTGTCAACTTTCTTGAGTTTAAGGTTAAAAAGCCACATTTCTATGTTATTTTGTGTGTGTTCAATCAGACTCAGAATCACAAGAACTTTCACAAAAACATCTTTGTTTTAAAGCTGCAGTACTGGAGCTTTGAGAATCTGGGTGTGGTCTAAATGGCTGATAAGGAAACTTTGCAGCCTTTGACTTGTCATAACTTTGCAACAAGTTGACCTAGAACTCTGAATATTTTTGCTTATCTTAAATCTGTTGGTTTCAGCTAAATTCTTACAATTCAAATTACAAGTTTCAATCATTGGGGCTTCTCCATCAAAGATGTATTTTAAAAATTGATATGGCTAATTGGTAGCTTTATGTAGGTATATTTTATGGCTACCTTTAAATGTCATGAGTTTGGAGCTGGTAGAAATATTGAGTTGGGGTTTGGGGTTTATCTCTTCTCTTTATACAAGCAGGTGTATGTCTTGAAAAGGTTTTAGCCCTAAATAAGTGTCACACAAGAGATGCTTCTTGTTGGTTTTACCTTTATGATCCAACAGAGAGACTAACTTAAACATGATGAACACACACTGACAACACACATGCTTCTTATTTACCTAAACGTGAGCCCTTGCTTAGTTTCATTTTGCTTTTTACAATTATTTGTACTTCACAAAGCTCTCAAAAACTCACATGATGTGTCAATTTCCCTTGGTTGATAACAAGTTTCATGCAAAGCAGCTTGAAACTGCTTGTATAAGGTTTCACAAGAAAATAATTTTTTTGTTGCATCTAAAGAAATTTCAGTTATGCTTTAGCTGTTTTTAGATGCTACCCAAAGTCTAATGAGGTTACAGTTTGTTTTGAAGCTCTGACAGTTTTTCATTGGGTAGTGAGCTACTGCATTGTTGTTTTCTAGTTTGAATTTGATATGTTGGTCAATGTCAGAAGGCCAACTTTGCATAGAGTTGATCATCCCAGATTTGTTGTATAATTGCTGGGTGATTAGTTTTCTAATTGTTTTTTGTGGCTGATTTTTTTAGAGATCAGTTTTGACATTTCAACATTCGTTTTGACATTAGAGTTAGCATGTGCCAGTGACACCCCTTCACATGAAGACGCTTTTTTCAGGTTACCATGAAAAAATACTACCCCTTCCATGCCTGTTTTGATTTCTTGAGAGTCAATCTCAAGCCGAATAAGCAGATTGGCAAAGTTAAAGAAGCTGTTGCTGTCCTCAAAAGGCACCTTTTCTTGCAACAGGAGTACAAGAAGTTAAATACCTCATGACTTTGTTTGTTTCAGGATTGTGCCAAGAATGATGGCATGTTGGTGATATTCAACAGAATCCCAAAGACAGGAAGTACCAGCTTCATGAAAGTTGTTTATCAACTAGCAAGTCGAAACAAGTTCAGCTCATTGTACGTTAATATTTCAATGAAGCAGCCAATGACACTTTTCGGCGAATCATGGCTCATCAAAAACATCAGTTATTGGAAAAGTGTGAGACCAGCTATCTTCCATGGGCACTTTCCTTACTTAAATTTCATGAAGCACGGATCAAAGACAAGGCCTATCTTTATTAACATTGTAAGGGACCCACTTCAAAGACTTGTATCTTTCTATTATTTTATGCGATATGGAGATGATTTTCGACCCGAGAAGAAAAGAAAGAAAGCTGGTGACAAAACTGTGAGATGAGTTTCATTTATCATGCGCTAAAATTGAGCTATTGAAATAAGTAGCCAAAAGATGTTTTTATTCACAAAGCCAATAAATGCGTATTAACATGGTTATCTCTTCAATCTAACATTATTTATTGGGAGAAGCGGTTCATAGTTTAGAAATATTTTGCTGCGTAGAAAGTTTGAGAATGGTTTTGTTTACCTGTGCTTATAACCATTGTTGCGTTTCAATTTATGTACAAGACCTTTCTTTATTTGCTGCCTTGCCAGATTAGAACTTCTTTCAACTAAGTTCTGGGGCTTTGGTGATCAGGTTGTTGATTGTTTGTTCCGAATTACCGTAGTCTCGCTTCGAGCTTCTGTCATCAACTGCATGTTGCTTTCTAGACCTTCGATGAATGCGTTAAGAAGAAGGGCAGGGACTGCAAGCCAGAGCTTCTTTGGCTACAAATTCCGTATTTCTGTGGAAACAGCCCGAGATGCTGGTAATCTATGCTTCCATATTGAACCGTTTACCGTTTTCTTATAGAAATAAAAAATTGTTAAATAACGATGGACAAATCTGTCACCATCTGGTTTATGAATTTCACCAAGTATTTAGGCTCAAGTGTTAATAACTGGAAGTAAGTTCATACGAACCGCAAAGGTTTTGTGCAGAAGAACAAAATAACTCAGTTTGAGAATGAAAGCATGGCAAACTTAATCCTTTTTTGCCATCAGCCAAAGGCTTGATAAACAGCCGCACTATCTAAATTCGCGACGTTCACCGTCCTGCGTCATCGATTTAATGAACAGGACATGGAGTTAAGAATGAATTGCGTTGTCGTATAGGATTATCACAACTAGTTAAACTAACTGCTTACCCATACTGATACAAGTCGACATGTATTCAGCGAAATGATGGTGAAAGGTGATTGAAAAATGATTGAGAAATTTGTGATTATTGGGAATCTTTGTAGACAGATTTTAAATCACTTAAACGATGAAAAGAATTTAGTACTAACTATCCAGCGATCCAAATCTTCAACTCCTATCTTTGTGACTTTGTTCTATACAGCGATGGTGATATTTTCGTCGATTTTCTAGGTATCCAGGGAGCCAGTGGGCTCTAGATCAAGCAAAGAAACATTTAGCAGATCAATATTTTTTGGTAGGAGTATTAGAGGAAGTTGAAAAATTTGTCAGAATTCTTGATTACACCTTGCCAACAATTTTCAGCGGAGCATCTCCTGCCTATCTAGAGGGTATGATAGATTTGTTTTCTTTTTTCCGACAACATTTGTTGGCGCATTCTTGACTGTTGCAAATTTTATTTACGAGATATATTTCAAAGCATTTAAAGGATTTATTTAAAATGATTTTTCCGTAAGTCACGCATTGACTGATGTGCATAGAAGTTAAATCAGATTTCGCTCAAAAGCAGTTGTTGGTCTCAATGTGTTAAATATCGAGTCAGTTTTACAATTGAAACAGATTATTGTTTCATTTAGATGTTCACCTCCTGTTTTCAAAAGTACATTTTTATGAATATTTGCTTCAGAAATGCACAATATGGCAGACACGAAGCGTTTATATTTCATTCTTCCCTTCGTCTGATATATTATGCTGCTTATAAACTGCAAGGTGGACTGGGATCTTGGCATGATTGCAAAAGCCATTGAGGGAGGCTGTGTTTTACAAGTGATAGGGCAGGATGAAATGTATCTGTTTATGAAATGTTCCTCCGTAACATTTTATTAGATTTGCTTAAGTCATTACAAGACAGCGTCGTTTTATAGAAGCTTTATTGTCACATGCTCTGTGAGGTCATAGAGAGTGGACTCTTTGGAACCAAAATTATGCTTTCATTTGCAGAGAGAGCATGTCTGTAATTTTGGATAAAATGGGTCCTCGGCTGATTATTTTCGGGATAATTTAAACATGCTTCAACGTACCCATTTTAAAAAACGCTGACGTTTTATGGAAAAATAATCTGTAAAAAGAGCGGGGGTCTTCATACTATCGTCAAGCCGGTTATTATTGGATGTCGTGATACGGCTCCTGGACAACACCTTTCAGAGAATTCGGATTGCGAAAAGTCTTATACTAACGACATTTTTCCTATCATCGAGCAAGCTAGGCAACCTTTTCATCCAGAAGTTTTGGATTCTGTCTAAATATCTATGTTACTCCTATTCTATGTAGATAAAAAGAGTTTCACTTAGCCTCTTTCAAAAGAAGGTGTAAATAGATACCGATAGTGAAAACATAATCTAAAATTGAGATTTAAAACCCATTATTGAGTGTAGTAGTTCTAAGTTGGGTCGTTTCCTTTTTAAAGCAGAACTTTTGATATGTGGTACAAACAACAACAAAAGTAATATTAAAAATGATAAGAAGGTAAGTATGAGAAAACAGCAGTAGTATCAACAGAAGTATTAATAATCAAAATCATTTAAATTTAATCATAACTAAGAAAAACTTGATGATGATAATGATAGAACTGAGTGGTGTTTTGCCAAAGCAAGAGGCTATCTCGATAATACTTATCCTATCTTCGTTTTTGCAATCAGACCCAAGATTCCTGAAAGATTATCTTCAGATTATTTGTATGGTTTAATTTTATTCTATAGGTGGTGGCGTACATGTCCGGAAGACAAGGCAAAAGAAGCCATTAAAGCAAGAGACAGTTGAGTTTTTTAAAGGCACAAAAATCTGGAAACTTGAAAATGAGTTTTATCAGTTTGCTCGTGGTTTGTTTTTGAAGCAATATGATGCTATGTTTCACAAACGTGGCGATGAGACTCTCTTTAAAAAAGGTAAGATACTTTATCAGAAAGTGAGGATTGTAAACAACGACAATTTACATTAACTGAGTTTAGTTTCTAGTTTTAATTTATTTTTTCTTGTTAAAGTGTAATGGAACTCCCCTGTGGTCACTAGCCGCAGTTAAATGAGAAATTAGCAGCACCGTGAAAATGTACAAAAAGGAACAAGTGGGAAATGAAAGAAACACAAAATTTTTTGATGAGACTGAACGAAAAACTGTACATGCATTGATCGTGCGCAATTGATGAACTACGAAAGGTAGATAAATCAGCTTCACTTAATCCCATGGCTTATTTTTACGTTCCGGTTAGAATGCAGTTTGGCAGATCTTTTTGAAGCTTGGGATTTAAAATAGCCCAGGTTCCTGCATTTTCCTTCAGATGCAACTAATTTTTATAGAGCTAGAAGCTATTTCCTAATAGTCTCTTTATATGCTGAATTAATCAGAAATGGTGATTGAATTCATTTTTACCATTATTTTTGTTTTCACATCGGATGTTTTGTTATTGAACACGTACATGAACATTTTACGCCATTTTCATTATATACTTGTTTGAATTTTTTCAGGAAAATTGAAAGCGGTATTTAACAAGTCAATATCTTTTATTACGTTTGTCTTCAAGTATAAAAGTCGGATCTCCTATATAAGTTTTCATTGACCTAACATTAGAAATGTTTCTTATCACGAAATATGAAGTATCAGATCTTTTTTCGAATTTAGAGTTGGTGGAACTCTTTACTAACATTTGTTAATAAGAACTGCTGAACAGCTCTTTGTTATCAATCATTAACAATTAGATATATTGGGTGAAATTCTGCCAAGCAGCAGAAAACGAAAAGATGCGTTTTGAAACATTTTGACATTTTTTATTGAAAAGACCTGACGAAGGATCTAGTACCTTAAATTATATTTTAGACAATTAAAAACTGTTGAATTTTCCACAAATATAAACTTGCAAGAGCCTTGTCTACTTTGCAAAAGCAATTAGTGCTATGAGCCAAGCGTTCAACTGTTTTTTCATTTTTCAAGCTATTCAGCAATCCTTTCCCGATGGATCAGGAATTGATCACTGATCAGCCTAGGGGCCCTCCGCTTGATTGCGTTTACATGGGTGATTTCCGCTTATGCGGGATCAGTTCAGTTCATTTTATTTTAAAATCCACTAAACACAAAGATTTTCTACTAAAACAATGTGAACATTAATTAATAACAATTTAAACTACAAATAACAACACTAACCGCCTTAACACCGCTACTAGATTTGAAAACCAGAAATCGATATTTCCATAAAGAGAGTGGTATTCAAGGAAGGGTTTGCTCTGTGTAAGACCAGTTATCAAAAGTCTTTTTTGTTGGCCCGGTTTTCTCTTCGAGTCAGAATCTCTTGTTGTACCTTGCTGCTGATTGGAAATACCACCATGAGGCACTATATTAGAACTACCTGTTTAGTGAGTTTAACTTGTTGCTTATAAAAGGAATATCAAGATGCACTTTTTGAGAACTTGTTGTTATAACTTGCTGCTGATTGGAGAAATACCAGAAGGAATTATTTGAGAAAATTTTATTAAAACTTGCTGCTCATGAAAGAAATACCAGGAGGCATCATATAAGAACTACCTGTTTTGTGATTTTAACTTGTTGCAGATAAAAAGAATACATAGTGTTTAGTACCTTATTATTACTTGTTGCTTAGTAAGGTAATACCAGATAGCATTATTTGCATTATTTGAGAACATCTTATTTAACTTGCTGCTGATTAGAAATGCCAGGAGGCATTACATGTTTTGTGATTGTAAATTCTTGCTGATAAAAGAAATACATTTTGTAGCCATGGTAGGGTTCCTTCTGCCTAAAATTGAAACTTAAGCGGCAGGCAAACACTTGACATGGGGCTTCAGCTTGCCTTACATTTGCATTTGGAACTAATTTGACTGGACAACATCTAGCATGTATTCCATGAAATTGGTAACAAATACTTCAGTTTTTAAATTTTAACCCAGATACTTCTTATATTTTCCTCTTTACTGTTAATTGTTTTGATATTAGCGTTTTGATTTATTTTTAAAAACCAGATTTGCTAAATAGGTTTATAGACTTAGTAATGCCAAAGAAGAAATAGTCCTATGCTGCATTCAAACAAATTTTATTACTTGATATTTATTAACAAATGAGAGTATCTTGGATCAAACCGTGTTACGGGTCATAACGTTAAATGAGGCCATGTAAATAGCCATCAAAACAACCTTCGTTTTCAATTATGTGGTATTCAGTAAAATTCTGTGAAAAATTTGGGATTTCAATTTTCTTTCCCTGGATGCTCTGCCCACAGCCCTTCTCCTTCCTCAGGCAGGACCATCACCTCTGTGCAGGCTTCGCCACTGCTTCGTGGCTTTTTCTCTACTTCAAGAGAAATCTCTTTCTAATAGGCAAACCATTTTCAAAAGGGGCACCAGACAAGGCAAAGGCGAAAGGCAAATTTCCTAAGGCGCTCCTAAAATCTATGACTGGTCTCGTGTGTCCTACTGTCTTCTGCATTTATCCCGAAATATCACTTTGCACGGAGAGTTCGAGCACCCTGTCGATGATACCATACTATTGATTTTCAAAAGTTATACCAAGCAAAAAGCAAGCCGAACGAGCTTGAGAGTCTGGTTCCCAAGAAAAGTGGGCTTTATATGGGAAGGCTGAATTCACCACAGCTGACACAGATTCGTGTACAAGTTGCTTTTCTCCGTTGCCATTCATTAATTTTAGTAAGAAAAATACAGTTTCCACATTTATGTTAGCTTTTAATGGCTGCGCGGTCCCTGATACAAGTTTAAAATCAAGATAAGAGCAACGCTGCACATGCTGCAGGGGCCGGGGGGGGGGGGCACGGCCTTTTTCTGATCAGTGTTCCACAAATTGGCAGGGGAAGATCCAGTGCGAAATGTGACGTTCTCACCCAAAGAAGGGGCGAACAATTTTACGGGCCACTCCCAATTTAATCCTCGGGACACGCCCTTTCGCCAAGCAAACTTTGATTTCTTCCAGAAACTCCATAATAACGATTTCTCATGCAACTATCCGAAGGTAGGAAATCGTTTTTCGCGTGCCTTTCGTTTTTTGAGTTTCAGTTTACTCAATTCAATTGAATGATCCAGTGAGAACTCCCCGTGTTCTCCCCGAGTTCTCACCGTGACTTTGGTTTAGTAACGTCACTGTTTTTCACATCCTACGTCAGATTTTCTCACCAGAAACAAAAGAAGTCCCAAATTTGTTTGTTTTTTTTGACTCGCGCAAGAAAATAATTTATTTTCGAGTTCTCACCAATTCATTGGTTTAAAACCGAAATTCTGCACTTTCATTGGCTGACAAAACAACCTCTCAATTTATTCCAAAGATGAAACAATGTCCCAGAACAAGGAGAATTTAAATCTCTATCAAATTGTCTTGAATCATGCTCCTCCGCATTGATTGAGTCTATGTAAGCTTACGATGGCTCTGTCTGTAACTCAGAGACAAACAAGGAAGTCAATAGTTGTCTTGGAAGTTAAATTGAATAACCTTGTTTTTTGCAATTTCATTTTGGACAAAAATGACGTTGTCACGTGAGAACGGTGAGAACTATTTGATTTTCTCACGTAAAAATAAAGGATACAAGTATATTTGATTTGACCGTTTCCCGCCTGAGATAAACTAGGCAGGCTACCACGGTCATAAAAGTACTCTGCTCCAATACAGGTCGTACGTTTTCGATTTTGAATACTTCTTTAATTATTACAGACCTGTCAACCTAAAATTTCGAAACCTGGAAATTTCAGATTTTGTTGTTGAGTAAAACCAGGAGATTTGGCCAAAAACAGGGAGATCCCTGGAGTTTGTTAAATTTATAAACAGCATACCTGTCAAAAAGTCATGGTGACCAAACAGATAATGACAAGAATTATCATGCGTAGCGTCTTGCTGATGGTTTTTAACGTTTTAGTTAATTTCCAAACGCTAACAAAAACATTGCCATGAGGGAAGTCATTTCAATCGCTTTTTTTTAAGAAAACCTCTTCTGAAAGACAAGAAAAAAGAGAGAAAATCACTAAAAACCGGGAGAAAACAAGCAAAACCTGGAGTCTCCTGGCAAAACCGGGAGAGTTGACTGGTCTGTGATTATACGTCTTAAGATTGTAGGCTACAATGTTACGTATGCTATTGCAGCAATCTTGATATCAAAACGACACGAACCGGAATACAATGAAAAAGCGGAACTCGCAGTTTTGTAAAAGCTTCCTGTTTGACATCGGTGAGATCGGATGATTAAACTGCAGAGTCTGTTTCTTTACTGAAGATCACTGAATGTACTACCCAGGTGAGTTGGAATTTTAAGTATCAGTTTTCTTGAAGTTTTCTTGGCCCAAAGAGCCCCTTGAAGTTTTCTGCGCTCAAAGGGCTTTAGGAATCGTCATACACTGTGTTTTGAGCTGTCCTGTAGCGAGTAAGGTTTGTTTTCTAGACGGGTTGATTTGTTGATTTGACATATAAAATTCTTTTTGTTGTTATAAACTACAATTCGACAGTCAGGGATCTTAAGGCATGATATAACTTTTCGGTGTCGCAAGGCGTTAAGAAATTTGTTCAACATCTTCTTGTCTTTTCTTTCCTCCAGAGAATTTGATCGGGCCGTAACTGTTGATTTCCAATTGGTCAAGTTCATAATTAGTCAGGAGTATCAGTTATTAATTTCTTCATTATCATCAAATTCAACATCACCAGTGACAAGTTTTATTTGCTATTTATTGACAAGGGACATCATGATCACCAATAGTGGCTTGTCAATAGTTGCTTTTCAAGTTCTTAGCTTACTTCAACTCTTAAAAAATTGTATGAGATTTCTTTTTTACCCATTTTTATAGATAAGAAGTTCCAGAGGATGAAGCACCTTTTCTCACTACTATTGTTGCTTCTGACCATTGCAATTGCACATCAAAAGAAATGTGAGTGGAGTCTAGCATTAAGTTTTATAGAGAGAGGAGGGAGGCTTTTATTCTAAACCCTTTTCACATGATGCAAACATGTAGAGGTGTCCACAATGTTATTATCTGATGTTATTATCTGATGTTATTATCTGATGTTATTATCTGATGTTATTATCTGATGTTATTATCTGATGTTATTATCTGATGTTATTATCTGATGTTATTATCTGATGTTATTATCTGATGTTATTATCTGATGTTATTATCTGATGTTATTATCTGATGTTATTATCTGATGTTATTATCTGATGTTATTATCTGATGTTATTATCTGATGTTATTATCTGATGTTATTATCTGATGTTATTATCTGATGTATGCCCAATGTTCTTTATTGTTTCATCATTAACTGTACTTCTTCTTTACTGTTCTACTTTTTTTAATATAAAGTCATTCAGATACAAAGTTTTTTAAATCAAATTCGTGACCTTCAATTTTCCAAATTTGTTTCACAGAAGAAGTATTTGAAGTTATGTGCCATCTAGGTAATCCTTTTTCTGAGAACAACTTAGTTTTCAAACAACAAGCTCTTCCTTTGGCAAGTAGAGCAAAGAAGTCACAGAGGCTTGAGTGTGATATTTACCATCAAACCATTTCTTAACCCCTTTAAGTTTAGCAAGGTTTGTAGGTTTAGCAAATTTTGTATCTGTGGTGTAACATTAATGAAAAAAATTCAGGTGCAGAAGCAGAGAAAACTTTCAGAGAGTCATAACTTTATGATAAATCATTTGTTTGAATAAAGTAGCAAATTCGTATTGTTGTATTGCTGGATTGTTGTTGTTGTATTGCTGTATAAGAATTGCTGTGTTGTTGCTGTTGCACCCCTGTTTTACGTATGCATGCAGCAGTTTCTGCAAGGTATTTAACCCCTTACCATCACTCTAACAAGCTAGATAGATTAGACACTTCCGTGTTTGCATCTGAAAGCTACGCAAGTCTTCTTTGTGCTTGCTCGTCGTTTGAACGCATTAGTGCTTTCCTCTTCAAAGTCTGCCGCAATGATGAATCAACTCTGCCCTATTTCCTAGCGCTTGAAATAATGAATTTTGAGAAACTGAATTAAATTGCTATCTAATTTCATCTTGTCCGACGCAATAAAAACATGTCCAATTTTTATTGGTCCAATCCATGTTTGAAGCCTTTGTGACTGAGCATCATTTTGCTGTCTTTGGGTAGATCCGATGCATTGTTCCGATATCTGAAAGGACCATGCGAGGATTCATTAGCAATCACCCAAGGCGTGATATCAGCTCTATTGTGGCTCCGCCAACTACCAAATTTCCTTTTTAAACTAGTGCAAACTGCAGAAGCTCATTTCAGTTAGCTCATTCTATATCTACTTGTATTTCTAGCCAAAGATGTTTGTGCTAAACTGAAGTTTTCAGAAAATCTTGAAGTAAAGTACATCAAGTTTCGACCAGGACGAATATCGAAAGTAGGCTCAAGACTCAAGTTTCGCTGTGCAAAGGGTTACACTCTACTAGGATCAACGCGAACAAAATGCAAAAGGAACGGTAAATGGTCAAAGGAGCTGCCAATTTGCGTCGGTAAGTCAATCCATGCCTCCATGTTTGGCTTAAGAATGGTGGAAAAGCTAAGACTGACTTGTTTTGGGTCGCAGGCACACCCAATCGGAACAGTGCGTGGCAGCCCCCTGAAAGAATTTGACCTCTATACTTCACTAAAAGTTTTGCTAAGAAATCGAAGTTTTGCTAAGAAATCGTAATGAAAGTTTCTGGTATTCTTCTTCCACCAGGAAAAGGAAGTGACAATTTGCATTTGCATGAAAAATATACTCACTTCACTTGGAGACCTACTAGATGAGAGTTTTATTCAACTGAGTGGTTCGGCTACTTAATTATGTTTATTTTCTCACAACGTCTAAAGTGATTTATAATCCGCAGCTGTCTATTTATTTTGTCACCTTTTAGTCATTTCTTTGACTTTTGCACTTTATGTGGGATATCAGGTAGGAAAGTGCATAAAGTATGCAAAAATGCTTCGCTGCAGTTTTGAGAATGTAGGACACGTTCTAAAAAGAGTTCTCTATTGGCACAGGATATTGCAAGCAATAACTAAATAAACAATTTTCTCATTGTCGATCTTGAAAACGCAATTAAAGAAGTAATGTTTAATCAGATAACATTAGGCTCAAGTTTCCTGGAAACAAATTTTTTAAAACAGTTCTAGCCAAGTGTGCTCTTCTTATACAATCAATCTTTCTGAAAACTGACAATTACAAAATCAGTCATTTATGGATGTTTATTGTTACTAATTTACAAGGCATATCTTAAGT
Organism: Nemopilema nomurai; assembly: GCA_003864495.1. Classification (NCBI taxonomy): domain Eukaryota; kingdom Metazoa; phylum Cnidaria; class Scyphozoa; order Rhizostomeae; family Rhizostomatidae; genus Nemopilema; species Nemopilema nomurai. The sequence continues at coordinate 2,025,878 of ML133471.1, read as the reverse complement.
TGAATGTTAAGTGGTAGGCCAAAACCAGAGGGGTTCTGCTGAGGGTGCCTTTAGAATAATCACTGACATCTGTTGTCTCATTTTTTACAGATGGAAATATTCGGTGCCCAAAGCCAGAGTTGATGATGAACGGGACAGTGAATGCTGATTCAAGGAAGCCGGGGGATAGCATTGTATACAAGTGTGATGAAGGATTCACCCTGATAGGGCAAGGAGAAATAGAATGTCGCAAATCTGGAACTTGGAGTCATAAAGCCCCGAAATGTGTTGGTAAGTTGAAAGCAGACATATTTGTCGCTAACATGCTCGTCGGATATGTGTTGGTGATTTGTTCCTGCATGGATATGTTGAAATTGCTTCTGCCGCCTGCCTATGGATGTTCATTTTTCGCATTGTTATCCTGACGTATGGAAGGAATTAGTGCCCTAATGAACATAGTTCGCCAAATTTATATCAAGGTCTCTTTAGGAAGTGATTCGAGGACTCTTCGCTAGGATAGAATTACTTCTACAAAGACCTAATATATTTTGTACTATTAACGTTATATAGGAAACTTAACCTTTTCATGGCACGAAGTAGTCACCGTATGCTTTTCTCTGTTTCTTGATCTTTTACTCTTGCTGATAACTGTATTAAAGCTCAATATCATTTTTGCAGCAATAAAGTGCAAAGCCCCGTACTGGCTCAAGAATTTTAAGAATGGCTACTTTATAAAGGACAACGCAAACCTCGAGTATGGAACGACGATCACCTTCTTCTGCAACAAGAATTATGAGGTGTTAAATACAGATTACATTACCTGTGGTCCAAAAGGAAAGTGGAGCCCAAGGTTCCCTATGAAATGCAGAAGTGCGTGAAAGTAGATATCTGATTATTTATTTGTTGATTCATGTTTTCAAGAGAAGTTTGGTTTGATCATCAATGTCGATGCATCTCAAAATGATGAATGAATGAAGAAAGTCAATACTCAAGGAGACAATTAGAGCAATGATGTTTCTTGAAAAACCTGTGCCATGCTTTTTAAGATGATTCATGTTTTCTTTTTCATCCTTTTAGGGACTAATTGCGGTGACCCAGGACGACCAGAAAATGGCAGAAGATTTGGCTCAAATTTTACAGCCGCTGCAAATGTCAGTTTTTTCTGCAGAAGTGGCTTCACCCTGATTGGCTCTTCACTTAGAACTTGTCAGTCGAATGGCTTGTGGAGTGGAGAGATTGCAATATGTGACGACAATAGTAAGGAACTAGTGTTAAGTGATTTAGCCGCGGCATCTTTATTTCCAACACTTCAAACCTCTTTTCTCGAGGAAACCTCCGTAGCCTGTTTTCAGAAGTATATTTTGAATCATCTTCAAGGTAGCTCTCGAAGCCCTCAATGGCCACTTAAGAGTTGACTTAATTTCTGCAGAGAGCCACTGTCCGAATCCCGGTGTACCAGCGAATGGCAGACGAATCGGCGGCAAATTCATTCAAGGGCGATGTCGTGATGTTTGAGTGCTTACCTGGATTCACACTGGTTGGTGATAGAGAACGGCAATGCATATAGAAATTGACGGGAAGACGGCTATTGCTTAGGTATTCATAGTCACCTTTCTTGTCACAGACAACCAAGCTCTTGGCTACGTAGACTCCAAAGCCTTGATAACTAGCCAATGAATCGTGAGTAGCACGGCAATGGTTGAGAATCGGCAAAGCCAAGGCACTTGCATTTTACATAATGTCTGTTGCATGATCGAAGTAAAACCTAAAAAGAGTCTCAGCTACTTCTGTTTCGTGACATTTTAGATGACAACAGAGTAGTTATTCCACCCCTTGAAGAGACGTCTAAATTATTCATGGAGAATATGGTTTCGAAGCTCTCGACCAAAACGTGTAAGAAAGACGAAGATGGAAAATGCATCCGCAGTAGAGGCCGCTCTTTGTCAACCAACGATCCAAAAGGGCTGGATGTCATTTTTATGATTGACTCGTCAAGCAGCATCGGCATCAAAAACTTTAAGCTTACACTGGATTGTCTGTCTTAACTCATTGTGAGACTTGGTGTGGACTATGGGTACGAGCTTTTATTTTTCATTCACATTAACATGTTGAAGCTTCATAGACGCAATCAATTGTGGTGCTTTGGTGCATTCATGTGATTTGCTCACTAATATTCTTCCGCCATTTTTTTGTTTTGCATGCAGAGAACATGGAGTCAGAGGAGAAAAGTAGTGTCCCGCATGTAAAAAACACAATTGTAGGCAAGATAGGCCCTAATTTTTTTTAAAATAACACTTTTGATGCCAAACTAGCGAAGGTCTGAAAAAGGGTTGTTTCTTATTCAAAAGTTTTCATGTAACTTAATCCTTTAAAAAACAGAACAAAACATTAATCATTCTACACTGGTAAAATGAAAAATAAATTGAATAATTGAACTTGTTAAATTGACAACGTGTTAACGTACTCTCCACTAAAAAAACGCGCGGCTGCGCAAGGAACAGTAGATTCGAAAAAGTGCAAGACTAAGAGAGAAAGGGAGTGCGCGGTTGCGATGAAGTAAGGATAAACATTGCATTGGGCGATATGGTGACAAAGGCAATGTGATGTGTTAAATTTTATGCATGGTTGGTCCATATTTAAGATAGTGAGAAGATTTTCTACCACGTTCCTGGGTACATTAGCTAAGTTTCAAATGTAGTAAAAGTTTTGCAAAGTGTATTCTACAAGTGTACGATGAAAGAGTACAAATTAGATTGGGAGGTGAGCATGACTAACTGACTAATTCACTTAGAAGATGAGGTAATTGCCGAGCCTTTTCCAAGACTCTAAAAGTAGCCTATTTGATCTCTTCAGGAAGGGTGGCACAAGAGTTGCCGCAGTAACATTCAGTACAAAAGCATATCTTGCATACAATATTGGCGACCCTGGTGTAGCCACCTCAACACGAGCATGCAAGAAGACGAATAACATCAAGTACAGCGGAGGCGGCACAAACATAGAACGTGGATTGGCATTGGTCAATCAAACGATTCTGTATGAAAACAAGGAGAAAAGGAACAGAGCCCTCATTTTGATTACCGATGGAAGGCACAACTATGGAGGTGCCACAGTCTCACCCTATCTTGATCCAATAACTTAAAATGAGTTTTTCTGGGAAATGAGAACCTTCAACAAGATAGATGCAAAATTTGGGAAATGTTTTTGTAAAAAAGATAGATGCAATATTGGGAAATGTTTTTGTAAAAAAGATAGATGCAATATTGTGACTATCATGTCACAACAAAAAGTCAACGAAAACGAACAATTAATTTCATTCAGAGAAATAACCTTCCTATAATAAGTATCTCACTGAAATACCATATAATGCACGGTCAAAAATCAAAGCTTTCCAGCTATTCTTTCTTGTTAGATACCGTCCCTCTCTTGGCCTTGCTGAATGCCTTCTTTTTTCTTAAAGGGAGTCCAATAGATGAGGCAAATAGACTCAAGAAAAGATATAAATTACAAGTCTACGTGATTGGAATCGGAAAAAATATAAAGCCATCCCAATTGGGAAATATTGCATCAAAGTCGAAAAAAACATGGAAACCACTTGTGTTTCACCTTCAGTCTCAAGAGAATTTCACAACTTTGATTGATAAAATGGTGTACACAGGTAATAATATCATGAGTGTTTATTGCTAATAAGACGTGGTGCCTAGCAATGTACAAAGCAATCAACCACGTCTCTCATTTCCACTGTGGGTAAAGATGTGCAAAAGAATATTTAAGTAGTCATCTAAATCGAGCCTCTGCAATCGGCACACTTGTTTAGTATGTAATTTTTTAGTATATATACAAAGCTGACAAAAGCATGTAACAAAGTTTGCGTAAACTAATAGAGGTCATTCTGGCTAATAGAATGCTGGCTTGAATTGAACTTCAAGTTTTAATGAAGAATTGAAGTTAATAAGAGCATCAAGTTAATAATTACTATAGTTGATAAGAATATTTTGTGTTTGCATGCCTTGATTATTTATGTGTTTTTTGTTGTTTCACCCTTGAAACCTGAAACAATGTTTCTTTTTAGACTATAAAGAGTGTGGTGTTGGCGCAAACGTGTATGGTGGGCTGGGCCGTGTGGCCGGCGGACAGGATGCAAATGAAACGAACCTCTGGCCATGGCAGGTTGCTATTTACCTGCTCAGTGAAGACGGCAAGAGCTGTAAGCTCGATCCTCATTTGCTATGATTCATTCAAGCTTTCAAATTCTACTGAAATAGTTGCTAGTGCGTCTACCAAAGCGCTCTTATACGTTATGTTAACATCTAGCAACAGCAAAAAATTGACTCGTGCAGGTAATTTGTGTTCGAGCGGGCTAAAGATAAGCAGCTAAAGTAAACCATTTGTTCTAGCGCCGATTGAGGAAGGTGGAACACTCACTAAAGTTGTTCAATATCTAAATTAGACAAATGGCTAAATAGACATTTAACTTAGATTGAATAAGTTAGCCAACCTTCCCTTGCATAACACGTTGCTTTAAAAGTTTTCAAACAGCTTAGGTTTTACAGTACATTTAAACGAGGTATCCAAAGAGCCATCTCATTTCCAGCAATACAAGCACTGTCTTGACACATTGAATGTTCTGTTTCAAATTAGATTATTTCAAGTGTGGAGGATCAATCATAAGCAACACTGCCATTGTAACCGCTGCGCATTGCTTAGAGAAAGATGATAGCCGGATACAGACAATATCTGATCCATACAGGTATGTAATGTATACTGTAGAATTGCATCCTGGAAAGCTTCTCTTAGTTATTTTTACACCTTTGTGTTAAATTCAAAAGGCAACAAGCTTTACATTTTGAGCAAAACTTTCTAGAAAAGCCGCAAAGAAACACAAGTGTTGCCGACTGAAAACCATAAGTCTCAAAAAAGGAATTAATAGGAAAAACTCCATTGGTAGACTGTTGTTGTTTCTTTTTTGCTGCAACGTGCTATGTACATTGTGTACAAACACAAAAAGCAGTAAAATATTGTATGCTGAATTCTTTACGAGTCCTGAGGTGCCGCATACCATTTGTGGTCTTTGGTCCATACTCTTGCGCAGCTGTCAACTCTTTATCACTCCGTGTCACCAAATATGTTCTGAACGTATTCATGCGAGAAAATTTTTTGTACATACCATTAAAGTGCATAACACAAAACGTTTTATCCACGTTTCTTCCTGGAATTTACTACCTTTTTTTGCTACAGTGGATAAGTTTTATTGGAAGCTTATTAAGGGTGAGAGAACTTGTGTGAGCGCCAAGACTTTTTCATAGGTACAGCATTGTTGCCGGAAAATTGAACATTGTCAATCATGAGAAAGTCTCAAGTGCTTGGATGAAGCAAAACGGCACGAAAGTCAGAGAAATATATCCTCATCCCAAATTTGAGTTCGGTAGTAAACAACGCGACAACTATGAGGATGACATCGCCATATTTGAGCTGACGAACCCACTAGTCTTTTCAAGGTATATCAGGCGCATCTGTCTCCCGAAGCCTAATGATTACTTGAAAGAAGGTCTAAAGGATAACAAAAGACAAATTGGATTTGTTAGTGGCTGGGGATACGTTGATAAAGACAAACGAAAGGTACAGCGGCTGCAGTACCTTGGCTTAAGGGTAAATTCAAATGAAACTTGCGAATTGGGGGCAAATGTTGCGAAGAAAATGTTTTGCACTGGTGAAAAAGATGGACTAGATGCTTGCCAAGGAGACAGTGGAGGCCCATTTTCAATGTATGATTCATCGGACAGAGTTTACAAGCTCGTAGGAGTTGTCAGCTGGGGAGATCATGAATGCCAAGGAAAGACGCTTTATGGGTACCTCACCAGAGTGACCAACTATCTGAGCTGGATAAAAAAAACATTGAAAG